>MU843533.1:0-54965 GCA_030867255.1 Colletotrichum somersetense
CCCCCCCCCCCCCCCCCCCAAACAGGGGCTCTAAAATGGAACAGTCGATGCATGTTCAAGACAGACATTTGGACACAATGACTCCCGGTGATTACCATGCCTTACCGGCAGCAAACTGATGCTCCTTATTAAGATTTGAATATGAGGAAATGAAGAGGGGGTGGGGTAGGGATTGCTATGCCATTTTCCCGCCTCAGTTCCTTCACCAACCAAGCATTTTGACGGCAGCTGTGACTGATGGCATACGTGACCTCTTGATACAGTACAAAATACACAATGATGGACACCTAGTTACGCCGCGCGGGCCGTGCTCTTCTACCCCTCGGCCAGACTGAACGCCGCGATAGACGGCACGATAATCTGGGTGTCTTGAAGGGCTGAACGTCGTGGCTGTGGGTTCTTCCTTCGAGGCACCTCAGGCACGTCTGGCCCTTCTGGAGGAGTGTGCAACGCGGTACCTAATTAATGGCGTGAGAATCTTTGTCTGCGCGCTCTCACCCCGGTTGTCACTTTACGCCACTAGTGAATATAGTCATTACATGGCGGAACTAGTGGCTTGAGCCTTTCTTAGCATGTTCAAGTTTCTTCGACGGACCACCACGTTTGGTGGCTGGTTTACTGGCCAACGAAGACGGGGAGGCAGGCACACAAGCAAGCTGCGGGCTAATCTGGGGTACATAGCGAAGGATGTAAAGAAGTTGAGTATTTAGCTGATGCGTATGACCGAAAAGGAAGAAGAATCCAGACAATGGAAAGAGCTCGGTAGGTTGATATGTATGTATTCACACCAAGACGCGCCTCGTCCATTCCGAAAGGAAGACACACCCGCCCGTTGGACAACCGAGAAATGAGCGACCAAGCCCATCACATTGGCACCACTTGAACCCGAGATTACCTGCCACACACACCACTTGACAGATTCCTGAAACAGTCTGCAGCTGCTTGCACACGTCTAGACATTGGCAGCATCTCACTTATCCCATGGCCGTGGGAAGGTTTCCCGAGACACGGCATTGGACTTGGGCCTTCACGTAGGTAGGACGAGAGAGAGAGAGAGAGAGAGAGATAGAGCCATGCCATACGGATCGAGATGCGAGCAGATGTTGTTCGTGCGAACCTGCCCGGCCCCTTCTGGCAACCCACTCCTCCGATCGTCGTTCCTCGTCAGGGATAAGTTCTGATGCGAGGCAGTAGCGACAGTACCGCCGGGGTAATAGAGTTTGGAAGCACTGCTACTACTACGGTACCTACGTAGAGGCGACGACAGGGTTGCTGCATGGGACCCAATAGCGCAGCAGGGGTTAAGGAGTGTGCATGTGCATGTGCATGTGCAGTAAGCACTGCTACTACTGTAGGTAGGGTAGGTATCCAGATCCTGGGGGGGAGGATCTTGAACCTTTATATGCAGTGCAGGCAGGTGTGTCGACACGACAGGAGATGATGGAGCGAAAGGGCAATGAGGCAAAGACAGAGAGGTCCAGATGGAAGTTAACGATGCTATCGTACGAATAGAGGCAGATGGTTGTAAAGTATCTAGGTACCTACCTGCTTAGGTATGCTGGTATACCTCCCTACCTACCTTCCTTAGTAATGTAGGTAGGTATCTTATATAGTACCTGGGTGTCAGGTCCCTAGATACAGCGCCGGGTCAATAGGCTTGGGGGTCCAAGTACTGGATACTTGTTTTTCTGCCGCACACACCATGTGGATAGAAGTAGCTCGACCTGAGAAGTCTATGTCTCTTTAGCATTAAAATTGGCATTGGGTCGGCTCGTTGCGTCTCAATCCGGGTTTACTTATCCGTACGGACATATGATTACAATCATGTACCTAGCTAGGCTACCTAGGCTTGCCTCTAGGTAGGTAGGTAGTGTTAGGTGGTCTTTGCTTGTTACCGCCAGTAGCAATGTCAGCGGTTATGTACACTATGTCTCGACCGGCTCGGGATGTAAACAATGCAACGCAACGCGGGGAGGGATTTACAGCAGGATGTATGCATCTCGATAGCAACCAGGTTTCATCTGCGATACACTCATTACACGCACGACCCGGTTGGGGAAGCAACCAAGGGGTCCTTGATATCCAGGCCGTCCCTCTCATACACAGTAGGTAGGTAGTTTATTATGGCGATGCAGTGTCCAGCCAGACAGCCAGATACTCACTCAGTCCGGAGGAGGAACGATTCCTGTGTGGCCGATCCACGCCGGTTCTGTAACAAGCGCGACGCACGTTCGCACGTTGGATTCGACACCAGCAAACAAGACAAGAGACCAGAGGCCCGCCACGGCCAGTCTCTCGGTCTATTCTCTTTTTTTCTTTCTTGTTTTCCTTTCTCTTTTCTATCTGTCGCCATGTCTCTGGCTTCCCGTGTCTTTGTTGCCTTTAACATTATTCTTCACAACGGCTACTCGCTGGGTACCTAGGTACATAGTAGTCGGTGGCTTGCTGCACCCCTTTACCTAGGTAGGTAGGTACCTACACAGATTACCCATCTTAGGCACCCACCCAGTATACGGACATGTAGGTAGTAAATCTTTTCTGCCGGATGCCATCTTTTGCACGGCCATCAACCCTTTTTTCTTCGGCTTCGGAAATACGGCAGGTCAGAGCAAGCAAGGCAAGGTTAGGTTGGCTTACTGTTTCAAAATAGAGAGGGCTTGCAAATTTGCAGACCAACATTACTCAAACCAACGCGTTGCTCCGTCCATAGATACAATACACTGACTATCCGTAGACTGTCACCAACACAACAACATACGGGGACCAGCCTGCCATCTGCACCCCTCCCTGTCTGCCGGTTCTTTTTGTGCCATCATCGTACCAAGGTACGGATACGGATACTTATTCCTTTTCCTTTGTCCCTAAATCCTCCTTGTTGACTCGCGTGGTAACTAACAGCGCCCGGCGCCTCGTAGCACTGTCAATTCCCCCTCTCCCCATTATTATTATTGTTGTTATTGTTATTATCATCATCATCGTCGATCTCCACTCCCAGGTCCCGCTGCCTTATTCATGTGGATGTACGGAGTATATCTCCCTTACCACACCCATACAAATAATATTTATACAGTACTTCGCAGAGGCAGGCGATTTGCACAGTCGAGCGAGTGAGTGTCCACTCACTTGTTTTTTCTCCGCTTAGGACCGCCCTTTTTCTTGCATCCGAACCCAGCCAGCCAGCCAGCCCCGTTTCGGAAGCCCCAAACAAGCCGAGCCGTTCGCTCTCTATCTCCTTTCGAATGAACTCTGCGAGCAACAACGGAACGGACCCTGAAAAAAACAATCTTGGAAAAGTAAGCCGGACCGGGGGCTCTGGACGAACTCCCATCGACCCTTGCCTTGCTTGGTGCTCCCCCAGGCCTGAACAGGCCAATCTCCAACACACACCCAATCACCAGTCTCACCTACCAGACATCCATCTCTCTCCCTCCATTCCTCTATCTCTCTCACTCTCCCACTCGCTCTCGCTTCCCTTCCCCAGGACCCTCAGGGACTAAGAGGGCCGACTCCCGTGGACCGATTGATTCCCCCCTGCCGCTGCCCCTGCCGCCACCACCCGCCGCCGTCGCCTGCGACCAAGAGGATCAACACGCCGAGCCGACAGCGATACCTACTGCAGCCCGATTCTTGCTGCGCAACGTTCCCTCCCTAGTGTAACGGGGTCCCTTTCTTGTTTCTCCAAACCTGCACTGCGACTGGCCGCCATCCTGCCATCTACCTAATTACCAAACACCCGTTAACCACCAGCCCAGCCCAGCTCCTTTTGGTGGAGAGACCGACCGACCGAGACAGTGCCGGCTGGACACGACACCTGCGAGTTTCGGGCCCTCCAGACAAGACTTGGTTGGGGTCTACACTACCTACCTAGGAAGTGGGAACAACAGTCTGCCAGACGAGGAACAAAAGGGATAAGCTCGGACGAGACAGGTAATAACCATCGGAACACCCCTTGACTCGATTCCACTTGGCCCGACTCTCCTCTATCTCTCTCTCTCTCTCTCTCTCCCTTCTTTTTTTTTCTTTTTTCTTCCCTGAACAACCAAACCCTCTCGAATCTCCTCGCTGACCATGCGATGATCTCCAGCCTGCTCGTGCTGTCTTGCTGCCTCACGACCCCGTCCTGACCTCTCCTTTCTCTTCCTCGAAAGCGCGCCACAGTCCCACCCGACTCCTAAGCCTAGGTCCACGCCCGCACAACTTCGACCGACCACGACTTCTGCGGCGGCCTCGATCTCGACTTCAATTTCGACCCCTTCCCTACCTAACTGTCGGCGGCATCAACGCTCCCCATGTCTGGACGCATCTGCAACGTCTCCGAGTGGGCTCCCGCCCAGGAGGCCATCTACAACGAGCCCGCCTCCACATCCGCCATCCAAGAAGAAGATGGTCCCGACGGACACACCAACACCAGGTCCGCCTTCCAGCCACACCGCCTCCGCAGTCTGAGTCTCTCGCTGCCATGGCGCCGCAAGTCATCCATCCATCATCTCGACGCCGACCTCCCGAGTCACTTGGAAGAACTCTCTCTCGAGCGATCCCGGAGTCACGACGGCTCTAGCGACGATAACCCCTTCAAGCACACCCACGACGCCCACCCGGCTGGACATGCCAACGCCAGCATCAAGGGCATATTTCGTCGCGCGTCCATCTCGTTGAAGGGTATGGTCCACCACAGGAGCCACTCTATTAGCGGCGCACATGGCCTTGGCCTGCCCCTCGAGGAGGTCCATCGCCACCAACACCATCACAACCAGCGCCCTGGAACTTCTCACGCGCACTCACCTTGGCACCGGCTCCGTCAGGCCACGAGCTTCCGCCACTCCAAGTCGTCCTACGGCCACGACGCGCACAGCGATGCCTTCCTTGCCGACCACCCCTTGCCCTCCATGCCACTTCCTGGCAACGGCAGCGAGCCGCCCATCATTCCCTATCACACCGGCGGTGCTGCCAAAGCGGCGGCAGCGGCACAGAACCAGGCCATCCACAACAAGTGGCTGACTGCGTCGTCAGACGACTTCACCGACCACGAGAGCGGCATCAGCATCACCGTCACCGGCGGCGACTCAGACCTAGACTTGGACGTAGGGGACGCAAACATCAGCCGCATCGATTTTGTTGCGCAGCTCCCTGTCGAGCTTGCCATCCAGGTCCTCGCCCATCTGGATGCTGCGGCTCTCGCCGCCGCGAGCCGTGTGTCCCGCGGATGGCAGAAGATGGTCGAGAACCAGCACGTCTGGCGAGAGTCCTTTTTGCGCGAGAAGACGGGTACCTATGCAACCAGTCTACCAGTTCAGCCAGGCACCGGTCAAGGCGTGCCGTCCATCAACCCCGACGTCAACTGGAAGCAGATATACAAGGCCAAGGACGAGCTCGACCAGCGATGGAAGGAGGGCAAGGCGAGACCCGTCTACCTCAACGGACACCTGGACAGCATCTACTGCCTGCAGTTTGACGAGTAAGCACATCCACTCCCTTGGACGTATCACCAACTAACATCGGGCCAGGACCAAGATCATCACCGGTTCCCGCGACAAGACGATCCGGGTCTGGGACATGCGGACCTTTGAGTGCCGTCTGGTCATCGGCCCCCCCGAGGTCGTCAACGACGTTTCCCTGCTGCTTGACGACGAGGGGAACCCCGTCCACTATGCCACCCTTCCTGATAACCAGCGTGCCAACCCGTCGATGCCCGCAATGGTGTCATTTCCCACGCACCACAAAGCTTCGATTCTCTGCCTACAGTACGACGATCGCATGCTGGTGACGGGCTCGTCCGATTCCAGCTGCATCGTCTATAACATCCGCTCGGGCTACAGACCGGTCCGTCGTCTTCAGCACCACACCGCCGCCGTGCTAGACCTTGCCTTTGACGACAAGCACATCATCACCTGCAGCAAGGACATCAGCATCTGCGTCTGGGACCGCGCGACGGGCACTCTGCTCCGCCAACTGCGTGGGCACTCGGGCCCCGTCAATGCCGTCCAGATGCGAGGAAACACGATAGTCTCGTGCTCCGGCGACTTCCGCGTCAAGCTCTGGAACATCGACACGGGCAAGAACATCCGGGAGTTCCAGGGCCACACCAAGGGCCTAGCGTGCTCCCAGTTCTCCGAGGACGGCCGCTACGTCGCCTCGGCCGGCAACGACAAGGTCATCCGCATCTGGGACGCCAACACGGGCGAATGCCTCCGCGAGATGAAGGCCCACGATAACCTCGTGCGCAGTCTGCATATCGACTCGGTCAGCGGCCGTCTTGTCAGCGGCAGCTACGATACCGACATCAAGGTCTTCGACATGGAGACTGGCCGCCAGTTGCTCGACTTCCCGCGGTGGCACGCGAGCTGGGTGCTGAGCGCCAAGAGCGACTACCGGCGAATCGTCAGCACGGGTCAGGACCCCAAGATCTTGATCATGGACTTTGGCGCCGACGTTTCGGGCATCGAGGCCCTGGAGAGTGGCGGTGGTTGCGCGACAGATGGTGGATACATCTAGATTCTCACGAAAGACGCATTGCATCGCATCGCATCGCATCGCATGATGCTATATACACTACATAATACGCTAATACCGAGAGCGGCATGGCTGGACCGCCCTCATTGACGACTTTTATTCATCATGAGCCGGGATGGAGATGATGAAGAATAGGTGGTAGACTTGACATAAAAGCAACGAGGGAAGGCTGGGCGGCCTGGTAACAAGCGTCCCCCTTCCATAGAGAGGCGTATTGGAGAAGGACAGGCATTTCATTCGCTTGCATTGGGGGCCGCATGTTTCTTTCTGGGTCTGGGTTGCTTCTTCGCTTTTGGGCTTCATTCGTTCTTGGGCCCGACCTTTGTACTTGTTCTTCTTTTCTTGTCCATTTTTGCATGGCATCCCTGGCTTTGCTGTTCATAGACAGCCCCTGGATAGAGAGGCATTATAGATTATGTTTCGCCATCGATTCTTGCTGCCCAATGCCATATAGTGAATACTGATATCTGGGATTCCACGTGACGCACCGGCGCCATTTTATATTCATGCTACCGCAGTGAGAGTGGCGAGTGGACTTGGAGAACCTGGAGTTTCTGTTGGGAGAGAGGGGCGTGGGCCGCGGACGCCGGGATGTCCTCGCACATCAAAGCGGCGGCCGGGGCAGGCGGGCGGGCCAGCAATGCCACGCCCGACGTCTACGGGGTTTCAGAACGGGGAGAGTTTCCTCTCATCCGTTTTTCTTTGCCTTTACTTTTCCTTTTCCTTCTTCTTTTCAAACCAGGACAAGAGAGGAGGGACTAGGCCCTGGGGACGACGTTCCGTTCTGTTTCGACTCAAATGCAAGGAAAAGGGTCGCGGGCGCGCGGGGTTGGGTGGTCTGATGGTCGGCGTCTCCTTTGTGCGTGTTCCCGCAGGCCGTAGGGCAGGGTGGCTCGTTTTGAGAGCTGCGCAGCAGGACCTTCTCCTTTCCTCCGCGTGTGTCTCTATGTATGTAAAGAGTGTGTGCGTCCATGTCTCTGGTCTCTCTTGCGTCTGGAGTTGGGTTGGACTCACTGTCTGACGGTGAACGGGGAGGGGGCGGATTGGACCGGACGGGGGAAGGGCCTGTGCTGGGACATGAGATGGATATGGGATTGCTGGACGGGGGAGTTTGCGATTTGCTGCGCCGCTCGTCTCTGTTTTCGTCTGGTCGTGTGTGCTTTTCGTCCGGACGTCGACTTTTTGCGTGCGCGGCAAGGTAGTCCTTAGCCGTGCCTGCGGCAGAAGCGACGGCAGAGGGGGCGTTCCGGCGTAGAAACAAGTCGAGTCGCATAATATAAGAGACGACCCTGCAGGCGGTGGGCAAGAGGAGGGCTGCTTAAGCTTGCCGCGGGCGGCGTCACTGCGAGATGCCCGCGTCTCGTCTGACATCGGATAGGGCTGGTGGGCTTCACCGAGGCTATTGCGTGTCGCGGACTCGTCGGGCCATGGTACCCGGGGGCGGGACCGGAGGGCGTGGTTACGATCAACCCAACTCTCGGCTGGTGGCACGGTGAGGTGAGAGGGCGACGAGCGGCCCGATGGCCTTTGGGAGGGGGGTAAGTAGAGCGCGGGCCGTTCCTCGAGATTTTCCGCGCAGCGGGAGGGGGGGGGGGGTGGTGAGCACTCTTGAAACGCCCGAGGACGGGCGGACGGGCGCCGAGATGGCTCTGACGAGACGGTCGCGACGATCTAGCGGCATGGTGTTGTGCCGGCTCTGTGCTATGTGGCAGTGCCCCAGGCCGGGTGCCGTCGATTCAAACTACCTACCTAGGTTAACCAACACCGAAGAGACGGGTGAGCATTGTGGTGTAGATACGAGGTCCCGTGTGAGAAGCTAGCTTGCTAGCCGAACTAGAGCGTTCATCTCAAGTGTCTCTCGTGTCATCTAGAGTGCGGTAGGTAGGTCAAACCTATTTGGCAGTAATGAGCTACGAGGCGGGATTTCAGCTAGCATCTCAACGCAACGTAGGACGAGACCAGCTCAGCCAGCGTACAACCCCCAACGTCCATGGAGTATCCTGTTGTTTCTTGGATCATGCTTCCCCCCGCAGATCCAGGGTTGCTCAAGGTTGGGGGAAAGGGGGGTCGCAAATATATTGCACCGGACCCAGAATGCTGGCTGCGATAGTCCCGGATGCAACGCTGTTTGGCCGGGACTGTACTATCTACGTATGGGGCACGAGGTGTGTTCGTCTCATGACAATTTTGACTTCCCCCCTTGTGCGATGGCTCCAGGCGCTATGGCTTTGCTGGGAAAGGCTTCGTCCTCGAGTCAACGATGGGAGTTCTTCGGCCTCATGACACTGTGGCTGATTTCCCTCTCCGCGAGACTGTCCCCCCCCCGTCGTACCATGTTCTTGACCTTCCCCAGGGACGCTTTCCAGCCTAAGCCTCCCCGCACGCCTCCAGGTTTCCCCCGGGGGTGGCTAGAATGAGCGAAGCCGCAGAGAAGCCGGGCCAGGCCCTAAATGAGACCAAGTCTCGAACGCCGGTCTGCGCGGCGCCCAGCGCGGCGGTGATACTTCCCCGTCAGATTCGAGCCGGATCAGCTGGCAGCCTGGTGATGATCGGCGCCGTCACCCGCGCTCCCATCGTCGCGAGAACGATCTACGAGGGAGTACACGTGTACGTGAAAGGAGGGGAGGGAAAGGAGGTGAGTGCGTGAGAAACCACGAGGACGTGAACGTGTCAGGAAGGGGGCCAAGGAAACGAGAGACATTCACGTTTTCCGTTAATGGGTTGGAGCGGGAATGGATTCCAGGAAGGTTGTGTATGGTTTGCGCGGGGCCCTGTCTCACGACCCCACGATTCGATTCGCGAGCAAGCCACAAGGTGACACACTCTCTCCGCAAGGGAAACGGTGGGTGGGCAGCAGGGTACCTACCGCAGCCACGAGCTCTCACTCTCTGTCACTTACTCTCTCACGCACACCTGTTCTTACTCACTTTCTCACACGCTCCGCCTCCCAGCTGCGGAGTGAATGCTGTGTGCCGGCCACCCACCTGACTGCGGAATCGAGGATGATTGAATGAATGGCTGGGGGAAGAAGGTCATATTCTTCGGACATCTATTTCCCAGCGCACCCCTTGCGGCTATGGATGCAAGATACGGACATTTTGCACCTACGTATGCCAACGACCTCTTGGCCCCGCAAGGCTGCCGGATCGCCAGTGCGCCTACTTTGGGGGAGTTAACGTACCTTTTAGTTACCCTTTTAGGTGTTGGGGATCTGCCTTTGACCTCTCCAAAGAGGAGGGGGGTGCGTGCTCTGCTAACCTCCGTCTGTGTTCGATTCCTATCAGACGGGAACTTGGGGAGAGTGGTGTTGCAGCAGACAACAGACGGCACTGGTGGCCCTGACTCGAATGCCCCGATTCTTTCATTATCGGTGTCGTCCTGACTCGAATGCCCCAGCTGCGTTACTGCACCTGTGCTGCGGTCATCGTGACGTCTCCGCTGCCCTGCCAGAAAGGGAGGCCCGGGTAGTTAACACAAGATGGAAAAGCACTTGGCAGCGGTTTCCCATATGATGGGTATGGCCAGGAATAGGATTATGGATGCGCAGATAGAGTGCGGCTGGACGTGAGATGCGCAGGGTCCGCAAGGCGGCCAAGGTGGGGGCCCAGATCGAGGCTTCGTTCGACTGGGAAAGGGTCTTAAAGATGGAACAGGGCCATCGAGCAGCAAGAAACTCAATCCGACGAGGGTGCGACAGGCCGCATGGGTGTTGGGAGCGCCTCACTTGCGCAGAGCGCGAGAGAGGGGCGCTCGTTTTCTGTCGACGAGACGAGCAGGGGTGGGCAAGGCACAGGGGCTCCAAAGTCAAAAATGCCGGCGATGGGACGTTTCGAAACGGCTATAACGGCGAAGATGGGACCCAGCATCGACCGCGCACGATGCCGTGAGACGTTGCGAATACGCATACGCAGGACGCAGGACGCGTTCCGGATACTGCGCCGTGCGAAAGAAGATTAACGCGTGCAGGTCGTGAGCCGAGCCTAGCTTCGAGAAAGCATCGGCACCGCACTCGGCTCTCTTCCTCCTGGTGCCGGGAACCCATACTATGTAATGCCCGCACCGGACGAGAGGTGCTGTGGTGCCGCTTTGCGTGCTGCGCTTCGCATGTACATACATACATGCGTACATGTAGTACATGTAGTAAGCAAAGACGCAGTGGGTTGTCTAGGCTTCGGGGTTCCAACGGCGATGGAACCCCTCAGGTACGGATGGCATGGCATGACATGGGCACCACCTCGACGCAGGAGGCACGCAGCTCCGTCCCAGCCCGGTGGCCACACACACGGCTGTGCCTCGGCGATCCTTTGCACGAGGTCGAGGTGCAGGTAGGCAGCGGGATGTCCGGTCTTCGTCGATGGCCTCGTTTGTGACATGCGCGCATGCGTCCTTTAGGTATCGATATCACTGGCCTGTCCCGGCAGCTCGGCGGCGGACATGACTCCTGCAAGGGGATACGCAGACAAGTACCGATAAGCTACATTGTCGAAATGGATGCCGGAGACATCGGTGCCTCGGCAAGAAGAGTGAGCATGTCATCATTCGATCTATTCATCCAGGCTCATCAACTCGACCGTTTTAGAATTCAAGCGCCCCCCCCCCCCTTGAACGATCCCGAAACGAAAGGCTCTTCCCCACAAACTGCCAACTATTTCAGCCCTCTTGCCTTGACTGCCGCCCTAGGCGGTTTACGGTGATATGTCCGAAACGATGCTTACAGAGCGACGATCTAGAGATATTTGGGCATGAACAGAAGCAATAGCCGCCAAGGAACCTTTTCGACGTCACGCTCATGTGACAGCGCTTGGCTCTGGAGAATGACCAAATATTGGGTATTGCGGGGGGTGGTAGTGCAGCAGCCTTAAAGGGGGAGAGAGTTGGAGACTGGAGCATCGTCACCAGTAACGATGATGCCAATAGGTAATGCGAGTGACTCTCGTCACGAGCCCCCCATGGCGCGGAGATTGCAACGCACGCATCATCACGGGTCTAAACTTAACGGCTGCACACTCTCGCTACCGACATACACGGCCAGTGGATGGAAGCGACGGACATGATGGTTGTCTTCTCTGTATGCTTGCGCCTTGTCTGTGGCTTCAGTTGACAGGCCGTACAGCGTCCAAGCACGACACCAGTCATCCAAGAAGTCAAGTCAGTCAGTCGCCCGTCAAACGAAACCATCTGGTACCGAAAATAGCTCAATCGTTTGTGGAATGGGCTCGGCTGTGTCCTATGAACACGGCGATGCCGTCATGGAAATGAACTCGGCCAGGCGCGCATCGCTTCCTAGGCGACTCTGGAGCTCAACTCAAGAACGGAGAGAGTGTGACATCAAAGGGTGATACTAAGGGGACTTGGGGGCCTCTCAAGCGCCTCGCCCACCCTGTCGCCCTCTGCCCTCTCCTCGTCATCTCCCGCCGGAACGACCCTCAGCCAACCAACGGCGCTCGATGCACTCCCTCAAGCATAGTGTAGCTGCGGGCTCGGGTCGCAATGCGCCAAGCTCCTGCGACGACTCGTCGAGGTGTGTCTTTTTTTTCCCCTACCCATTCGTGCGGGTGCTGCTGCGCGCGTGTCCGTCACCGTTACAGTCGCCGTAGGCGTTGCTGGTGGTGGAGGGCGGGCGAGCTTGAAACGGCGCTATGCCCGATCCTGACGGACCCCGGCATGTCTCCTTGTCGGTTTGTCCAAAACATCTTGGAGAGACAGAGGGAGAGAGAGAGAGAGAGAGACAGGGAGGGAGAGGGTACGAATACTTTGTACACTTGTCACTACGTCGTGGAGAGAGCAGAATCCCTGCTGCTGCTCTTTCGGGAGGCGCAAAGGCAAAAAAACTCAAATAATAAACTATTACGCAGTATGTACGTAGTACGGATACAGGTAGTGAGTAATAGGGAGAACAAGCAGATTGCTGTGTGTGGCGCATATTCTGCTCTTTGTGCACGAGACAGGAAAACAAGAGCCATACGGCATACTCGACCGTAGGTATACATTACTTTGTGCAAGATACTTTTGTGCCCTTACAAGCTTGTGTATCAAGCAGCTTTTGTCTCGTCCTTGCGAGGTTTGGCTTCTTCATTCGTCTGTCCTTGGGCTTTGGCCTCTGACTGGCATCGATCCATGACCAGCTCTTCGAGTCAGAGTGACCTACCGACCCCGGTTTGTGTGCCACGTCCAGCCACAGCGAGGCTCGCAGGAGGGCCTCTTGAGTTTTCTCTTTGGGGGGCGGGAGTGTTGATCTCCCACCTTGCCTACTTAGTAGTACCTTTTGCCGCCGCTATGGAGCAGCTACTTTCGCTATCCAGGCGAACAAGGCCAGAGACGCCGCTCCTCTCCCCCCTCTCTCTCTCTCTTCCTCTGCCCCAGCCGTGGCCCAGTAGACTCATCAAGGCGACGCCTTGTTGCTGCTACTTCGTAGTCTACTATAGGCATGCCATGTACATCGCAAGTACGGATAAAGGACCGCACTGACAGATCTCACCCAGGATCATTCGCCCGCAGGCGCGGAGATTTCGCAAGAATCCTGACAGTCCGTTGGGGAATGCAACGTTGGGTCGCCTGGCCCCTGTGGCTCCAAACGGTACCGAGTACTCGATCTAATTAACCTCTCACCATTAGAACACCATCAGCGGCGGGTATTTTCCAGAAGCAGACCAGTAGGCTCAGCAGTTTGCAAGGTTGAATGGTGTTGCCCCAGTCCGGACTAGGGGGCGGCGGTTGCATCGCATTGACTGCCCCCCTGAGGTCCGGACAGGGACTCGCCTCTTCGTCCGAACTACTTGCGTGTGCTTGCTTGCTTGGCTCGTCGTGCTTGTCTGCTTTCCACCCCTTTCCCCTCTGCCTCGCCGTGACCCCTCTGCCTTGACTTCTACTTGCTGGTATTGCCTTATTGCGTAGGTATATGCTGCAACCTATACCACGCCCCTCTCTGTTCCCACTCCTCCTCTAGCTGCTGTGTTTGAAGCTATATCCCCTCCCGACCAATAGCGACCCTCCTTGGATCCTTGTTTCATCGCATTTCCGTTCTCGATCCAGGATTGCCCACAGGTAGTGCTGGCTAAGTTTGGTTTTATCGAGCTCGGACGGGCCACGGACGCCCAATATCCCCCACTTCTGTCAACCTAGAAGGCCGAGATTCAGTCGCTAGGCGAAAGACATCTCTCTACGTGCGAACCGGGATCCAGCACCATTTGCCTTGCCTCAGACCGGGGGAACTGCCCGACTGCTGCTTGCCACCATGGCGATACATCGCCCGGCGAGGCAGGGGACCGCACACCGGGTAAGTCGATATAAGACGGTGACTGTCAACCTCTTCCAAGTTTGTGGCTCACTCCCCTCCCTTCTCCCGTGGTCTCAACCTCACACCCATCGACGCTCTTTTGTTCTGTTGTATCTTCCCTAGAGGGGACATCTCGCCCTCTCGCTTGTTTCGATTCGTCGCAAAGTCATTCTTTTACCCCGGCCCAACCAGCGAACGCCTCGATCGGTCGTCACCCGCTGCCGTCACTTCCAACCTCCCCTTGGTGAGTACTGTACTGCCGCCCTCCCGGTTCAGGTCTCGTGGCTGTCTTCCTTCCCTTTCCCCCCACACCCTCCCGACCGGCCTGTTGTCTCTGCTCTTCATATCGACGGCTCTTGGGGTTTGTGGCATGGTGTCTTCTTGGCCAGTACCGTGACGTGGGACTTGTCATCTGAGGCCCCTCCCCTCCCTTGGAGTCTAGGCTGAAGGGACCCGGATGGGAAGATGATTGTCTTGTTGTCTGAAAGGGGAAACAATGGGACATGATCCAGGCTTGTGACGAACAGCAGGCCTTTCAGTCACAGACACACCAAAGAGCTGTTCGTGGAGCGGGTCGGTGAAAGCCGAGTATCAGTTAGTCACTGACACTCGCGAGCTGGCCATACTTAAGGTGTGGCTTCTGGATCATGGTTCGGTTGCGAAGAAACGACCAGCACCTTGCCCAATCCCGCTTTGGACTCTCTTTTACCAAAAGCAGGAGCTTCTTCTCCATATCTTACTCGGGCAGTCTCGAGTTACTTCATCATTCAGACGTTGAGTTTTGTGTTCATTCGCAACTCTTCTTCGGCCTCGCACCACCTCTTCAACGAACAACCTCGGGCTAACATCGCGATCTCGTTCAGTTTATATCGACAAAACAATACAACAGGAACCCCTCGACCAGCTGGTTCTACATAATGATGGGTCTCTCTTCGGTCCTTGCGACCACACTACTGGCCCTGCGCCTCTTCTCCCAGGACGTTCTCGCGGCTCCTGCACCCGTCCCGGCACCCGTTCCCCAGGCCGCTGCCCCCAACGCCGCCTCCGGCTTTTGGGTCGCGTCGATCGAGCGCCGCGGCACCTCTGCCTTTGGTGACCCCAACTACAAGGTCTACCGCAACGTGAAGGATTACGGTGCCAAGGGTGATGGATCCAGCGACGATACCGTGGCCATCCAGGCCGGTAAGACACCCTGATTCTGTTGATTGATGCGTCGGAACTTGTTCGGCTGACTTGAATATAGCGATGGACGATGGCAACCGCTGCGGCTTCGGCTGTGACTCCCAGACCACCACTCCCGCTCTTGTTTACTTTCCTGCCGGTACCTATGTTGTCAGCAAGCCCATCGTCATGAAGTACTACACCCACATGGTTGGAGATGCCACTGCTCTCCCCACGATCAAGGCCGCCGCGAGCTTCACCGGCATGGCTGTGATTGATGCCGACCCGTACGACAACCAGGGCAACAACGCGCACACCAACCAGAACAGTAAGTTGATCATACAAAGTTGAAAAGGGAGGCGGCTTGGAGAGCGCTTGCTAACCCTGCACAGACTTCTGGAAGCTTGTTCGCAACTTCAACATCGACCTGACTGGTATGCCGTTCACCTCTGGTGCCGGCATCCACTGGCAGGTTGCCCAGGCTACCAGTCTGCAGAACATCGTCTTCAACATGCGCACCGACGGTGGCGACGCCAATGTCCAGCAGGGAATCTTTATCGACAACGGCTCCGGTGGCTTCATGACCGACCTGACGTTCAACGGTGGCAAGTACGGCGCCTTTATGGGATCGCAGCAGTTCACCACGCGTAACCTGAGTAAGTTGCCTGTCCTTGGCTCTTCACTGTAACCAGTATGACTAACAACGTAAACAGCCTTCAACAACTGCAAGACCGCAGTCTACATGAACTGGAACTGGCTCTGGACCCTGCAGGGTGTCAAGATCAACAACTGCGGCGTCGGTATCGACATGTCCAACGGCGGTGCCAACTCGCAGACCGTCGGCTCCGTTCTCCTCCTCGACAGCGTCATCAGCAACACCCCCGTCGGTGTCTTGACCGCCTACAGCCCGGCTTCGTCTTCCACCAACGGCAGCTTGGTGCTCGACAACGTCGACATGTCGTCCAACGTCCCGGCTGCCGTCCAGATCGTCGACACCAAGACCACCGTCCTGCCAGGCAACCAGAAGATCGCGTCCTTCGTTCAGGGCAAGATCTACAGCGGCGCCGCCGGCAACGGCAAGGCCATTCAGAACGCCCAGGACGCCATCGTCAAGCCCCCCGTCCTCCTCGGCGCTGACGGCAAGGTCGTCACCCGCAGCAAGCCTCAGTACGAGAACGTGCCGGCCAGCTCGTTCCTCAGTGCCAAGGCCAACGGCTGCAAGGGCGACGGTAAGAGCGACGACACGGCGGCCATCCAGGCGCTGTTCAACAAGGCGGGCCCCAACGACATTGTCTACTTTGACCAGGGCGCCTACATCATCTCGGACACCATCCAGGTGCCCAAGGACATCAAGATCACCGGAGAGGTCTGGCCGCTTCTGATGGCCAACGGTGCCGCTTTCAAAGACCAGGCCAACCCCAAGGTCATGCTCCGCGTCGGTAAGCCGGGCGATGTCGGCACTTTTGAGATGAGCGACATCATCCTCCAGACCCAGGGCCCCCAGCCGGGCGCCATCCTCATGGAGTTCAACATTGCGGGATCCACCCCTGGTGCCGCCGGCCTCTGGGACGTTCACTGGCGCATCGGAGGCAGCGCCGGAACGCAGCTGCAATCGGACAAGTGCGCCAAGAACCCTACCGTCACGGCCCCCGCCAACCCCGAGTGCATGGGTGCCTACCTTCTCATCCACATGACGGCCGAGTCCTCGGGCTACTTTGAGAACACGTGGTGGTGGGTCGCCGACCACGAACTCGACCTCCCGGACCGCAAGGCTCAGATCAACGTCTACAACGGCCGCGGCGTCCTTTGCGAGGCGACCAAGGGAACCTGGTTCTGGGGCACTGCCTCGGAGCACAGCGTGCTGTACAACTACCAGTTCAACAAAGCGTCCAACGTCTACATGGCGCACATTCAGACCGAGACGGCGTACTACCAGGGCAACCCGGACGCCAAGACGCCCTTCACGGTGAACCAGGCCATCCTTGACCCCAACTTCGAGACCTTCTGCGCCGGCCAGGGCGATAAGTGTGCGCGCACCTGGGGCGTCCGCGCCGTCGACTCCAAGGACATCCTCATCTACGGCGCCGGGCTGTACTCGTTCTTCAACAACTACGACCAGGTGTGCGTGGGGGAGAACAACTGCCAGGACCACATCGTCTCGCTCGAGAACAGCGACGTCAAGTTCTTCGGGCTCAGCACCAAGGCGTCCATTAACATGGTGACCGTCAACGGCAAGAGCGCGGCGCTCGACAGCGACAACCGCAACAACTTCTGCGCCACCGTCGCCTTCTTCCAGGCGCCCCTTTAGGAGAGGCCCACGTACGCCGTCGACCCCCCCCGGGTCCCGACACACAAGCCGACGACCTAGCGGGAGTGGCCCAGGTACGGGACCATGCCGGTGGACTTTGGCCCGTGGCCGACGAGAACCGCACATGAGGACGCGTGCGAGTATGCTCACCAGCTGCTCGGCGCGCAGACACCTATATTACTTTCGTACAGGAGTAGCTAATCTGCCCTAGTGGTACAAGCTGCGTCTTGCCCTTTTTTATGGGGATTTTTCTCCTTTTTTTTTTTTCCTTTTTTCTGTCCGCAGGATACATACTTTGCATACCGGGAGTTTTGAGGTTTCTGGAAAACAAGGCCCAGGGGGTTACTATACGCCATGGATTTGCGAAGATACAAAGACGAGGGATCTGGCGGGATTGACATTCTCACACTTTTTTGCCTTGGAGGCATTTTGATACCACCCATAAACGAATCACTTGATTTTTGACTACTTGGGCTTGTTGGCCGCGACTTGAGTGAATGGCAAACCGTCTCATGATGCGATGTCTCGCGTCGAGCAGTAAACCTTGACTACTCCTAAGCCTGGCATTCCAGAGAGATGTCACTGATACTGTGCTTAGTATTCCAGACGAAACCCTCTACGGTCTTAAGTGCACACCTGAATAGAAAATGACTGAAACTCTACTGAGTTGTTTTACATCAGTTATTGCAAATCATTCAAAGTGCTCCTTACCTTGGTCATGTTGTGTTCATGGAAGAGAGATGCCACTGACGCTATGCTCGGTACTGCCAGATACGAACGCTTCAGATCTCCAGCGCACACTCAAATGAAAGAATACCAAGCCCCTGCGAGCTATTGTCGCGTCTCCCATGTTGCCTCTCAAAACCTTCTCTCCTCGACCTTGACGTTCTGTCGCAATGTGTCCTCTCTCGTCTCCCAGCACCAGGGAAGCCTCGGCTGGTGACATTCACCGAGAATCCAGCGCCGTGATTCGCTGGTCGGCGTCCCCCAGTGGCCGACTGTCCGTTTTTTAGCCACCGCACTCACTACGAGCGAGGTACGTACCCGGCTGGGTGTCTTTTCCTTGATGTACCACCAACGTCATACTCTCTACCGTTTATTTCTTCCAACCTCCAGCGCCCGTTCATCGTCATCCGACTCAACCTTGGCTTTCCTCCTTGCCCTCTATGCGATAACGCACATTTTCAAACGCTCCCAAGCAGCTCTCTCTACGTACGATGGATTCACCGCCTGCCACCAACCTGCGGTCCAAGACCAGACGCGCACTCGACGACCTCAACGGCGTCACGACCTCGCCGCCCTCTCCCCCCCTTAAGACGACGCGCAACAGCCCTTACCTGCCCACGCCCACCGAGACGATAGTTCTGGCCTCGTTCCCCGTCATTCTATTCTTCGGCACCGTATTTTCCCTCCTCTCTCCCGACGTCCGCGCCTCGCACTACGATGCCTCCACGCAGGCGCATTCCACCGCCACGGCGCCGTCGTACTTTGCGCGCAAGTCGAACCTGTTCAACATCATATTCGTCAAGCGCGGCTGGTTCTGGATCACGGCCTCCTTCTTCGCCTTCCTTCTAACTCACCCCGGCACCAAGAGCGCGACCGTCCGGCTCCAGGCCACCCTCCGCTGGGTGCTCGTCACCACCTGGTGGTTCTTCGTCACGCAGTGGTTCTTCGGCCCGGCCATCATAGACCGGAGCTTCCGCTGGACTGGAGGCAAGTGCGAGCTGGTCGAGAACAAGGTCGAGATGGGCGAGGGAGACGCCAAGGAGTTCTTCACTGCCGTTGCGTGCAAGGCCTCTGGCGGGCGCTGGAGAGGCGGACACGACATCTCGGGACACGTGTTCCTCCTGGTCCTCGGCACTGGCTTCTTGTTGTCCGAGGTCGGGTGGGTGGTGATGCGCTGGAGAGGTTCGAGGAGGGAAGAGCGCAGCGTCGTCATGACGGACGGTGCCGTAAAGACGGCCACCGTCGAGGCTCAGGGTCTAAAGGGTGAGCCCGTCCCCGGCGATGCTCTGGGCTGGGGTGGCAAGTTCGCTGCCATCATCATTGGCTTAAGCTCCTGGATGCTGCTCATGACAGCCATCTACTTTCACACTTGGTTCGAGAAGGTATGAAACTACCCAAGCTGCACGCACATGACGACGTGGAGCGACTATACTAACGCACGTTGGCAGGTCACCGGTCTAGTTACGGCCATGGTTGCGCTCTATGGCGTATACGTCCTTCCCCGGTTCGTCCCCGCGCTGCGACAAGCCGTCGGTTTGCCTGGTATCTAGGTAGGCCACGACATGAGGAACATACGAGAGAAGCGAAATTCAAGGCATATTCGCCTGTACAATAGAACCAATACCCATTTCAACCACGTTGCGAAACGCTGGTCCATTACTTCTTGCATCGTTTGCAATCCGTGATTTAGCTTTGATTTAGTGACCGGCGTACGGCTACAAAGCCCGAATGTAGTGTAAGACGATGAAAACTCGGACGAGTTGGAGTGACAAGAACAACAATAACAACAACAACAACCAAATAGGACGACTAGTGCGCATAAAAAAAAAGGCCATTCTCTCCGTGTCATCTATCTCGGCGTCGAGGCTTTCAACAATGAAAACCATATGTAGGTAGGTACAGGTACCTAGAGGCACCTAAGGTCGTGAACGCTTGGTGGAGGTGGGGGTGGGGGTCGGTCCGAGGTGGGGCGCCGCTCTCGTGCCCGTAGCTCCTGCCCCGAGCCAAGTCACAGAACATGACATGACTTCATCCTCCCTCACACACACACACACACACACACACACACACAGTCCCTCTTCAACATTGCAACACCACGGCAGTAAACCGCAAACCTACCAATCCATCCACATAATAGAGTACCGGAAATGTCGCTAATCAAGGCCCCGGCCAACCTGCCAGAGCTTGTCAGGACCGCTTTCAGCAAGGCCCGCTCCAACGGCGACCTGACATACTACGCGACACAGGTCACCGTGCTCCATGCCAACTCCATCCCGGTGAGTCTGTCTGCAGCGCCGCTGCCGGTGACTCGCATGCAGCTTCACTGACGCCCTCTCTGCAGTTCCAGCTCCGTTTCTCCCCAGCTTTGGCAAACAAGCCGACCGCGCCGAGGCCCAAATCCGACGAGCCCCGCAAGCACTTCGATCCCTTCGAGAGCCCAGAGAAGGGCCCCCTGTTTATCGTCGACCTTCCCGATTCGGCTCATAACCTGGTCCTGAACAAGTTCGCAGTGGTGCCCGAACACTTCATATTGGCCACCAAGGAGTTCAAGCAACAGACCCACCTCCTCGAGCCCCGTGACTTGGCAGCTACCTACGCTTGCATCGACGCCTACATGCAGTACGGACATGCCCGCGAGGGACGAGACGCCGAGCTATACGCATTCTTCAATAGCGGCCCGCACTCGGGAGCAAGCCAGCCCCACCGTCACATCCAGCTATTGCCTGTCGCGCGGATGAGGGACGGACTGTCAGAGGATTCGCCGTGGGATGTGCTGGCAAAACACCTCGACTCATCGGACGCCTCCGGGGTGCCATTCTCGACCTTCGCAGACAAGATCCACCGCGATATGACGCCCGAAGAGCTGCACTCCATCTATCTGTCACTTTTCAGCTCGGCAGTCGAAGCGGTAAAGGCCCATGTCGGCACCTTGGACGATCCCCGCGATGGCGATGCTCCCATCAGTTACAACCTGGCCATGACCAGCGACCGCTTGGTTGTCTTGCCTCGCTTGGCCGAAGGGGCGACGATCCACCGAGGTGGCACGCCCGTGGGCGAGCTGTGCCTCAACGGGACGGTCCTAGCCGGAACCGCTCTGGTGAAGAACGAAGCCGAATGGAACGTGCTAAAGGCAAAAAACGACGGCGTCCAATTGTTGGAAGTTTTGTCGAAAATCGGCCTTCCTGTAGATGGTGGGCGCGGTAGAAAATTGTAAAGCCGGGCGACAAGGAGGGGGCAAACATGCCTTGCAGAAAAGAAAACGCAAAAACAAGCGAAACTCGCAGGCAAACTTTTGCGCAACGACAGGGCTCTCTATCTTATTAAGTACAAGTAAGCAAGGGGAGGCAGCCATTCCACTCGACATGGTAATCCAAAAGTCGCCGTTGGCCCACACTCCCCGCATCGACATGTCGCTTTTGTTATCAAAAGTAAGCCGCTCCGTTGGTACGATTCTTCCATCACAAATCTGATCTCTCACATTACAATGCATTATCCAACCTTGCCCACACCAACACATCACTCCACCACCCCGGAACCTCTCCGCCTGGCGTCCCTATGCGGCCAGGACAAGTTCGTCCCATTTCTTGCGACAAGTGGCGTTTCCGAACAAGTACGAGCCGCCGTTCCTTTGGATGTACTCCGCTACCTGCTTCCAAGGGATCTTGGTTGAGGAGGGATCGTTGCCCTTGGCGAACTTGCGGACAGCCCTCTGAAGCAGGTGAATCTGCGCGTCACACCGGTCAGCTTGGTTAGGTAGTCGATGTCATAAGGAGGGGGCACTCACATCCTTATCGGTCCACTCAGGTTTCCGGACTCTGGCCTCTTTGCTTTTGGTGAGCGTACGGTAGCGGCCGCGCAGCGTCGACTCGGCTTCGGTGAAGTTACCCTTGACCCGGATCTCACGGTACGTCAGCCCGTCTTGCTTGGCCTTGAGCAAGTATTCATCCTTGGCCGAACGCTCCGCGAGATCCACCGGAGACGGTTGTGTCGGGCAAGGTTTTGGCTGCTTCGGCCGGAGTTCTGCCTTGTGTGCGGTGGGCAAATGCTTTCGAGATGGAGAGCCACGGCGGCGAGAGGAGTTGCCTGAGTCGTCGGTTCGCGATGACCGCGGATGATCCGGAAGCTCTTTACGAGGCCTTGGCGCCGGTACTTGTTGGACCGCAGGGTCGGGCTTGATGCCGTTGCTGCAGCCGCCATTGCCCTCCAGCACTGGGACTCTTGTTGCTTCTCGTGGATCTGCCATACGACACTGACGCCCAGCGAGCTGGTCTTGCGGTGTTGGGAAGAAGAGGAGTGACGTCGGCTCTGAGAAGGGTGGCGGTGACGGGGGGGCCCCTTTGATGTTGTTGAGATCCTCGTGCATAAAGGAAGAGCTCGCGAAGGGCGAGTTGGCATACTCGAACTGATCCGAAGGACTGGGAACAAGTGCAGCACAGCCGACCGAAGAGAAGGGTTCGAAGAGGTTGGAGGCGCCCGCAGAAGAAAAGCTCCCAAAACTTGTGCCCGCGTCCGAGGGGGCAAAGCCTGCAGAAGATGCGGGTATGATTGGGTCCATGCTGTTCGACGTCTGCATGGGCAGGCCATCCATGCAAGCAACATCGAACTGGAATTGCATTGGAGCAAACATTGACTGGATGTCGTTCGTGTCGTGAACTCCAAAAGACGACTGCCATGGCTGGTTGTGATCCATGACTGGTCGTTTGGTGCCGAAAAAGCCATCAAGCCGTTGCACCCTTTGGAAGAAGATGCCGTGGTCAGGGTCAGCATAAGGGCTGCCCGCGGTGCCGGCCAGATACCTGTTCCGGAGTTGCTGGGCCTGAGGCGTGACGGATCAGTCAATGGCTTTTGGTTTACATCACATCTCAGAAGAGGCTTCGAGAGCGAACGGGAGAGTCGGTTGAGTGTATATGGGGGAAGGGAGAGCCAACACACCTCGAAACTGTCTTGGATTTCGTCCGGCACGCCGGCAAAAGACCAGTCCTCGCTCGTCATGGTGCCCGGTTGTCGTATCGACCTGGAACTCAAAGGATGCTTTCCGTTCCGCGCGATCAGTTTTCTCTGGCGTCGGACGTTGGAGCGCTGCTGAACTTGGGCTTTCTTGAGCTGCTCAAAGGCGAATATGTCCGAGCCATGGAAGGCCAAACGGGGAGGGGCGCTCATAAACATCCTGAACGGAAAATTTCAAGCACCGGGAGAGACGGCTGTGGCGGGTGGTCTTTCCCTTCTCACCGCCCCTTCGTCTAGGGGTTTGTCGACGTTCTGCGCTGTCTCAACTCGTACGCACGATGTCGTCTTCCGGGCAGTGTTTTTCCCTCGAAGAAGGGAATTTGTGGAGGCAGTTCCAGCGGTCAATGAAGAAGTCCGGGCGGGTGATGCAAGATGCAGCGTAGGATCCCGAGGAGTTCTACGGATGAGTGCCAGATGTATGTGGTGTTCGCTTGGAGGGGAAAAAGCGGTATAGGAGTTCGTCCACGGCTAGCAACCGACGGGTGGCAAGGCCGAACCAGTTCTTCCGCTCGCTCGCTCGCCAAGTGTCGAGAGAACGGGGATACTCAGGATGTTCGGGTTGACCAATGAGACTGACGAAGGCGAACGACGAGCAGGCCTGGAAGACGCTCAAGCTCGGGAAGTATGACACAGGAAAAGCGAAGGTCCAAGAGGCTGGAGTGCGTTCGAAGACAGATGAAACCACCGAGACGAGAAGCGATTGCTATGATACGAACACAGGACTCAGCAAGGAACATGAAAACAGAAGACGGGCTGGTTGATGATGAACCGAGACATCATCGGCCTGACGGGAGAGGCCTTCTTTTCAAATACGAAGGGACGGGTATAAACCCCCCCGCCAGTCGCTCCCGCGATCCCAGCATCAATGGTTCGACCACAGCTACAGCGGGACGATCAAACTACTACGAAGACGCTTCGGTCCTGATCTCCTGTTCCCGCACGGTGAAGTCTGCCCAGAATAACCTCGTACATGACCTCCATGGTCCAATTTGATCAAGATGCGCATCCGATGCGGCGGCTTCGATATTCGGCCGTAGATGGAACCTCCCCAGGCGCGGGAGACGAGGGAGCTTCGCCGTGCTGCAGTAGTGACCCTATGGATCGATGCGGCCTGTGCATGGGCTCTGAGGCCGTGGCTGTAAATCCGTCAGTTTTCAGCCTCTTCTCATATCTCCACCAAACACACAGGTTGCATGGTACGTACTTACTCCTGGGCAAATCTACAGAGCAGATTACGCGCGTATGTGGGAGCGCGGTATCACTTCAGGAATAGATGGATCAGCAAGGTCAGTCAGCCCCCCTCAATCTGCGGGTGGGTAGTTGGAATACACTTCTGAGGCTGCGTCGAGCATCATCGTGTCTCCGGCCCACCTCTCTTTCTATGGCTTGGGCGAGCCATGCCAGATATGATTGGACGGGTCCTGTGTCCGTCTTCTTCGAGCGAGGTCATACTCAAATCAGAGATGCGTTCCATGCCAATCCTCGCCATCCTCCGGCGCCGGCGGATTCTCGCGGCAAGCGTTTACTGCTGATAGCAAAGACAAGATACCAGGGTGACAGACCCGTTCTCTGCGGTGTCGTAGGGGCCGGCACCTACGTATTGAAGGCGTTTGACGCCAGCGTGCGGGTGACAGACCTGGCCTTCTGCCATTCGCCGGTACCCAGATGCTGGGTGTTCCAAAATTCTAATCCCGGACATTTGGACCTTGGGTCACCTCTCGCAAAACAAGGCCGGGTTCATGCAGAAAAGAGGCCCTACTACCTGAACCTGGCAAGCCCGGCGACGGTTCGACACTTGGCCGGGGCTCGACTGTCGGATCCTGGCGGGCCAGATCCGCGGCGTGCTGATTTGCCATGCCATCGGCACATCGTGTATGTTCTGCATGGTTTGCGGGCGATGCTGTGGGGAGGCAGTGCATTGCCCATCTGATGATGGGAAGCAGATGTGCGGGCGGCAATCGGTCAGAAGCCTCGATGCCAATCTGTTCCAAGATTCTAACCAGCCAATAGCATCCGGTAGAGAGATGCGGTGCCAGGTAACCCTGAAGATTTCCTTCTAAGATTCGACAGGGACCGTCTCAAATGTGCATCTTTGCATCATGACAGCAGATGGTTGAGATCTCGAATGCCACACATAGGATCCACATATTCGACGGATGAACGAGACAACAACAAACCCACGTGTGAGGCAACAAAAGCCCAGCCAAACCCATATCCAGCTCGGTCACTTTTGCTAATCTCTCCCGGGTCAGGATCGCAGGTCTTCCGTTTCCCGGGCCGGGGAAGGGTCGAGATTGGGGGCAACGCTTCTTTTGGGAAGACGATGCATCGCGGAATGGGGCGGTTCTTCCGGGCCGGAGGGGGCACCTAGGGGCCTTCAGGGCCTCCGACTTTTCGACCAGGGGTGGCCAAGAGACAACAAGGGTGGCGGGGAACGTGCATGGGGTTGGGATGGTTGCAAGACCGTGAAGCCCAATCCTATTCCCGGCCTACCTGCATGTACAAGTCTGGCATGTCTATCTATCTATGCGTCCCATATCTCCAGCAGGCAAGGGGACTGATACCCAGTCCTGTGCTGATGTGAGGTTCTGGGCATTTGTGGGCAGCAGGCAGTGCACGGATGACTGACAGACTCGGACAAAATACTGACTTGTCATTTTCAACTCGTCAAGAAGAAGCCGAGATGAGATTCATCTTCCGGTTTGCTGATTGCGGAGGCGATTCGGGAACGAGGTCGATCGATCGAAGGACCTTTCCCGGGGGGAGAAATTGTCAAGCCCAAGTGGGAGTCGAACGACGCCATGACGTTGAAAATCCAAAGCATCTTGTTTGCAGCCCACTTGAGGCATTCTGAGTTTCCTCACGTACACCTAGGTTGGCGAGCACTGGGCCAGTCCAAAGCGAGCTTGCGGGCGAGGCTGGAGCTTCTGACGGCTGAGATAACGTACCCTCCTGGCATGCCATCACCGCTTGTGCTGACTGAGAAGCCAGGCTTTTGGTGCACAGGCTTTGAATCCTGCTTGTATGCTTGCGTATGTATGCAAAGTTGATTACTTATTATCAAAAGCAGCCACGCCACGCATACGCTGCAGCGCGGCCGGGCCGTCCGTTCCCGTCCGCGGCCGCAGGCTTCCCGCCGTCTCAGGAATAACTGTCCATCTTCAACCTTTGCAAAATGCGAGATTTTGTCTGCCCAGTGGCGGGCATATCAACATGAAGGAGTGAGAGAATGGCAGGGGTATTTGCTGACCCCCTCATGCGGGTCGCTGGAATCTGCACAACGTTACTTCAGCTGCGACAAGAAAAAGAAATGTCAGCTGCAGCACTGCTTAACGGTTTTGCGTGTCAAAGAGAGCGCAGAGCATGGAAAGTCACCCACCCCTGGTTGCAGAACGCTGTCCACGTCACGACGGACCAGTGCCTTTGTAGATAAGACCTGTCATAAGTCGGGACCCGTTAGCTCTGAAGCTACATGTGGACCCATGTCACGGCAGCAAAATACCAAGATCCACATATACAGCGAGATCTGCAACGCCGGGGGGTGTAGTCGATGGGGGTGGGAACTGAGGCCACATGCCGCGAACACCCGCTATGCTGCCATGGAGAATGGCTCTCCCATGGTAGACGGCGGAGATAGACGATGTGGCCGGCAGATTCTGTCACTTGGGTGATCTCGATGGCAATTAAATCATCTTGATATCTTGATAGATCGAACCTGGTTCGCCCGACGTAAAATGAGACAACTCGGAACGAAGTACCTAAGTATTCGTATTCTCCACATCATACGGTCACGCCGCACCCCTTTTCTGGCAAGATGTGTGCTGTGCCTGATTGGATCACCACTCTCCCGCTCAGGATCCAAACAGTAATACCTACTTGCGTGGCTGGCTCGACTCGACCTCTTGGGAAAAGAGGAGGGGGAAAGAACGCTCGGTCAGTCCTGGCAAATAAAACATTTTGCTTTTATCTGTCCGGAACGAGCCGCAGACGTACCAGTGTTTGCTTTTTCCTGCTCTGTCAACTGAGCACCTGCGGCGGATGTGGCTTTCTTGCAGCCGGACGACATGCACCAAGCCCCCCCCCCCCCCTCCCCCCCTCCCTCTCGATTCCCGCATGACTCGGATATAATTCCGATGTCTCTTTACTATGGGATTTCCGGGCATTTCTAGGTGTTTCCCGGGACGGCAAACTTCTTGTGGCTCAAGACACATGCGGCCCTGTCCGTATGAGTCCTTTTGTGATTGCCTTGCTGAACCCGGAGACTGGAGCTATGTCTTGAACTTGTCCTACGAGTCAGCGCAAGTAGCCCTGTCACTTTGTCCAGCTCAGTTTGTACGCAACCTGTTTGACAGTCGCCGCGGGGAGCAAACGCCGTCCTGGCGAGGCAAGACGGGCGGCCATCCCGTTCACGCCCCCCCTCCCATTTTCCATCGCCACCAGGGAATGCTAGGGAGTCTTTGAGCAATCCGACGTCGATCTCTGGATCTTTTCGGTGTACTTGATAGACTATCAGCTCCGACGCCCCGGAACAACGATGAATAGTTGAGGCAAATCCCGGCTCTGCAAAGAATCAACCAACACATTCGGGCGTCCGCTGGACATTGAAGTGAAATTTGCGGATCCTTGGAAGGCTTTCTAAGGTAAAAATTTGACATGGCATCGTTTTGGTGCTGTATATCTTGGGCCGTTGCGCGGTCGACGTAAGCAACCTAATTAATAGTGGCCAGTGGCTAGAGTCTTCGATCATCTTCTCGTGCTCCATCGTCTGTTCCTCAATTTGAACGAAAACCCACTAGAATGAGACTGAAGCGCTGTGAGTGCTTGCCAACCATGTTGCCATGTATCTTTGGCTCACAAGTATCAGGGTCAGATGCTACATGTCGTGCTGGAGCAGAAGCATAATTATGTCATTGTCAATACATAGGTTATCAAGCTTACCTTGCATACAATACTGAACATACCTACTTGTGGATATGCCTTCTGTTGAGGTCCGCGTGGTTCCACCCGGATCCTCTGATTGGCCGGCCCCGGAGCCCATCACCATAGTCAACCAGCCACTGTTGCTGGTTGACTTTCTTCCTTGGTCACCATCACATCGGAGCAATATATCACGTTATTGCCCTCGCGTTGCGTCACCCCTTCACAGCTTCCAATCCAAGCAAGTAATAGCTCGATTACCTAATCCCTCATTAACACCCAGCCTCAAGTTGACGCAAACCTGTCACTGCGCCACACCAAGATGATCAAAGACTCGAAAGTTGTCTTGTGTTTTCGTTCTTCTTCTTTCCTTTAGTATTAAGAATGAACGAATTTACTATCTCGCGCTATAAGCACCACTGCGCTCAAGCATACTTGCAAATACGTAAGGATCACATCTACGTATCTTTATGAGGTTGAGAGGAGATCGTAGCTGGATCGCCGACTACATTGCCACCAAAAGGGTACGGTTCCACGGAGCTGCCAGAATCTTGCAGCAGAACTTTCAAGAATCACGTTTTAATGGGTACGGTATATGCGGTGACGAGTCTTTGGACCGCCTTGTATTATCAATAGCTTAGTTAACGAGTCGTTGCTATCTACTTAGCGACCTTTTGACTTTTCCTGCTAAGTGTGCCATGATTCATGGGCCGAGTTAACCGTTCGGCCAAAGCTTTGCGTGACGTTGAAAAAGATCTTATTTCACTAGCATCCAATATGATGCACTGCACGGCGTGATGGTTACCAGCGCCCATCCCGTAAGGAGAGAAATGGGCTGTTCGATACTTTGAGAACTGACTAACGATATCGGGAAAAGTCATGTTCAAGTCGGCTGCAGCGCGCTCTTTGGGAAGTCCGAAAATCGAGGCGACTTCCTTGTGTTTCAGGAAAGGCAGAAGCATCAGATGAGAGCGAGTTCATCAGGATTTGTCCGTAAAATAGGTGGAACATGCTTAACGAAAGTCACACGCTGTACCGGTTTGCCTTCCGCACTCATATCCATTGAACGGCCTTGGCTTGCAATGGCGATATCGCTTTTTCTGTTCAAACCAAGATGTTCCTTCCGATGGGAGATACTGGAATTGAAGTCAACCTAGCTCCGATGGAGCGATATTTAGGTTTATTAATGAAGCATGGTCCATTTGCCCGGGTTGCCTGACCTCAGATAGACTTCCTTGGCAAATCGGCTTCTAAAGTTCTTACAAGGTTTCTCAGCTGAGTTTTAGTGCCAGCTGAAGTTCATTGGAAAGCAAATCACTGGATGTGTTGTGGAGTTTATGGTCTGTTAGCACCGCCTTCGGCAAACTTGCCTTAATCACGAACTATACATGAAGCCATATATCCTTCCTCTTGGAGTCTTGATTTCATTGTTGACCAAAAATGTAACTAGGCCACCTCCTTTACCCCTTTTGACTTAGTATTCGGGATGAAGTCATGTGCCGTCGACTATCATTGGGCCACGGCATCGTGCCGGAATGGCTGGTTGTCAACCTATCACGGTGATAGCAAAACCTCATCGAGCTATAACTTCTCTTTCCAGTGCCCTCGACGACAATTGTGGCCATTTTTCATTTCTTCTTTACGTACAATGTTAAAATGCAGAGGAATTGTCAACTTGGCTACATCGTCGCCAAGTCACCATATACACAGTTAAAAATAGTTCGAGCCCGTAATCATCGCCTGCATGGGATTGTGTACGTATCGATTATTTTAACACAAGAGTCTATAAATCTAGAAAGAAGAGAATTTGTCTTTTACGATCCAACAGCGACTTTTTACAAATAGGACATGCAGCCCTTTGCTGACATATCAAGGAGCATGAATAGGTAAGTTCGGTGTGTTCAATATTTCGATCAACTCGGCAAGTCAGACAAGAGGTTGGTAACCATGGAATAATCTAGTTATATACATTGCTATTCTCCTTGTTTAGGAAATGGGGTGAGTCATATTTCGCGTGTATTAATGCTATCATAAAGTGTCCCTTCGGCAAAGCTTCATCATCAAGAAATAACCTTCCATATATGCTGGTCATCCCTCCCTCAATGTTGTTAAATCATGAAAAGAGGTCATGCATTCTAGGTTATTTTATTTCACTTCCGCAATTACCACTCGAAACCAGGAGAGAAAGGTCAAAAATAATCAAACTGTGTCAATGAAGAGCAGCGAGGAACAGTCGTAATAGCACTGATTCAACGAAAACCAAAACAATCAGTACCTCATAGCCCCTTATCTGGCTATCAAGCCTATCCAGACGACACCGAAAGAATAATAAGTTCGTCAAGTCTTGATCACGATGAATTAAACCGTTGCCGCGTAATGTTGGTGTTGATACCTGAGCAAGAGATGACAACCTCAAGTATATTCTATCGGTAGCATTAAGCGCATACGAATATCGAGCCTAGAAATAAAAGTTATGACGAAAATATTCTTACTTTGTGTTTGGTCTGTGCTGCTCGTGGTTCGAGGGGCAAGTGGCGATGGACTTCTTTCCTAGGGGAAAGCAAAACAGGTGATGGACATAGTATAACAATTATTTGGTATATGACAGCTTGAGCCCGGAGCTGGACAATTTTGCCTATTCTTTTGCTATAAGTAACGGACTTCGCCACTACGTCTTAGCCCGTGAAATACAAGTAAAGAATGGTGTGACCCAGCTTGAACTCAACAGCCCGATGGATGAAACCACTGGGTATACCCAGCCCCGTTTATTCAGCCCGTGGAGTACAGAATGATTCCCTGCATATCCGCCGGCCTGCCTTGTCGAACTTGTCCCTTCGATCTGTCCTCCTTTAGTCTAGTGGTATTCCTAACTCTTACCGAGAGAGACAAAAGAGTTATGATTGGTCGGCCAAAGTAGATGGTGTGAAACAGCGAAAGGTAGGGTGCAGAGTTCTGGAGAGGGTTTGAATTTATTCGCTGAAACAAAAAGTCTAACATGGCCTTACAGGGACGATTCCTCGGCGAAGTTGTAATAACTGGGGCTTTGAAACATACTCTAAAGTTAAACTGCTGTTCAAAGCCCGATATCATCGCCTTTTGCGCGCGATCCACCTTAGAGATACACTGAAGCTTGCCATACTTGGCCAAAACGTGTGGAAATGCTTCGCGATGCTAATACCGGATAAGCTGATATTTGAGAGGACATACTTTGCCGAGTGGCGACGGTTTAACGAATGGGGGGTTTGATCTGAATGTCCCGTTAGAACAACAGTGGATCGGACCCCTCGTTCTCACGCCGGCCTTAGTTCATCGTATAATACGATCTACGTCCGTTGCGTCAGGTGTTAAAGATGACCGGACTGCTGGTCTGTTTGAGGTTTTCCTGTGGTCTTTTCTTGCCTACTAGCATGCAGAAACCGATCTCTCACTTCCTTCGCCAATTTCCAATTGTATAACTCGTCCAGCTGACCCTGACAAGTCCGACTTCACCCCTTTGGAATTTGATCATGACCAGGCTGCAATGATAATTGCGAACTCTGAACAGGTCTTGTCACTTTTCAGGCACTCACTTGGCACCTGACAGCTGAGAAATAAGCGCCCGCACGATTAGAAATTTAAAAACAGAGGCATTGGATGGTTCTGGTCGGGACCGTCGTGGGCCATAGCCGCGCCTCGTTGCAATATTGCAATCCTCCCAAAAGGAGAACAAACATCGGAAGTGTTTGCATCTTTGCAAGTTTGCCTACAGCTTGGCTGCATATAACAACAATTTTTGCAGCCCTGATCCACACAAACATCCGGCTTCGAAAGACAAAGAAGGTGGAGGCGATTTAGAATGGCGCAAACATATTGTTGCGGAAAGGGTTGCAGATCTGATTGTAAGTAATTTCATTTGGGCAAGCTTCATACCGTCCCCAGCAATGGCTATGGCGTTCTTTCGAATGATGCGATACACCAAATGGCCTTTGAATCTTCTGCAAGGCTCCATCACTGATTTGTAAAGGCTTTCGTTCTCTCCCTCGAAGACGTCTTTGGTTTCACAAAGACTACAGGACGCAGACCAACCCTTCCATCGCACTCATCATGACCTGGTTTCTCTCTTCAAAGGCAGCGTGGTATCTTGACAGCCTCACGGTCAGGTTGCTATGCTCAATCGCCTTTTGCTTAATCGCCAAGTACGTCTGGCGGGCCTTCTTCTGCCCTCTAGCGAAGTTCCCCGGGCCACGAATTGCCGGTATCACAAAGCTTTACGAGGCTTATCATGTCCTTATCAAGAATGACTGGCTTGATAACCTGGTCTCACTTCACGAAAAATACGGTACGATCTATTTTCTTGATGATATTTAGTGAGCCGTATACCTGACACCCTATTGCAGGGCCTGTCGTTAGGATTGGACCAAACGAACTCCATTTTATCGACCACCAGTTCTGCTTGGAGCACCACAAACGCTCAGATCTTTTGAAGTGCGATAACTATTATGGTATTCTCAGTAAACTGTTAGGCGGCATGGCCAGCGCAACCCAGCACTCGAGGAGAGCAGCAGGCATGCGCCCAATCTTCTCTGGACAGACCCTCGCCGAGTTCACCCCCACCCTTGACAGACACCTCGAATCTCTCCACTCGCAGCTCACGGATGCTTCAGTGAACAGCGAACCCGTCAACATAACGTACTTCCTCTGGGCTTACACTAACGATGTTATGATCTCATACCTCACTGAAGAGGACTACGGATTTCTCAAAGCTTCTGATTTAAAAGCCATTCACGATTCCACGCGGGCTTTCAGCGCCATTGACCTTGCCACACTCCTCAGGTGTATGCCTCCAATCAAACTCATGTTCGACTATCTTCCCGCCCTCCGGCGCTGCTCGCCCCTTGGATGGTTGGATTCTGTAAGACATACTCAGCCAAAAGGTTTCATCTCTCACAGATTCATTTTCTGACATAAAGTGTAGTTGATCAGTTCACACGTCAAGCCCCTCGTCAAATCCTGGGACGACGAAAATAGTCATGAGGGCGTTCTGGCTCGTATTTTCAGCGAGGTTGGAAACGAGACTCACACCGTTCATGAGTCGTCCCAGGCGATTTTCATCGGCAACGAATCGCTTCTGAGCAACCTGACTTTTGTGCTCCACTATCTTATCAAAAATCCAGAATGTGTGAGGAGAATTCGGGCTGAACTCGATACACTGGACCTCGGGTTGTACGGACATAGGGTATGGAGAGATCCCAAAACCGTCCAGCTAAGATACCTGGTACGTCTCACTCCTTCGCGATCGATAAGTCCATTTTCTCATCACCGCAATAATAGGACGCGGTTTGTAAGGAATCAAGCCGGTTAAGCTCACCTAGTTGGCATCGACAGCCAAGACAGAGCAAACAACCAGTCGATTATCGTGGTACAATGATACCTGCGATGGTAGGCATCTGATTTTATGAGTTGGTGCAAACTGATCTAACACATGGCAGACCAGCATGAGCTTCACGTTGAGCTTGCTTGAGCACGATGCCGAACTTTTCCCCGAGCCGAATACGTTCAAGCCCGAAAGGTGGCTTGGGTACAGTCAGGAAACAGTGGCAATCAAAAGTCATTGTGTCACGTTTGGTACTGGCACAAGGACATGTCTAGGACAGCAGTATGTTTCTTCACGATGCGTTTCATGGTCTGTTTACTGACTTACCATCACCAGCATCGCGCACAGGGTTCTACGCAAAACAGTGGCACTCATCGTTTACAACTTTAATGTCTCATTGTGGGATGAAGATTTTGACAAAATGGATGGATACCGATACCTGAATACTTACCCGAAGAAAGGTCACGAGGGCTATATGAGAGTTCGACTGACTCCCCGTTTCAGTTGCAATGCATAGCGGCCACGACATGTGTTCCCCTTATTATTATTCCCCATAGAAGCCCTTTTTACTCTTTTATTCTGTTAATATCCCCACGTTATACAAATACACTTGAAGCATCAAATTTCTTTTAGAACAAGCTGTTAACTGCACTGCTATTCGGTATCAATAATGTTTGGAAATGTATTATAATACGCCCCTGTTCGTCACTGCACGTTGCTCCTGGTCTTAATATTCCAGAGTTGAAACCTATCTTTAAGGTCGCATCTTCCAGCATACCACTCCTCGCTAGTTTCATCTAATCCAAAACAACGCTGAGTGACTTTCTCAAGTTTGAATGTCCACGAGCTTCCCGGCCGCGTAGTGTTTAAACCTGGGCGGTTTTGCTCATGGAAATCCACGGATGGTTGGATATTCGCACGAAACACACTGTTAGTATGGCACTCGGAAACATGTCCGACCCGCCGCGGGCCATTGCCGGTGGGCTAACAGAGCATGCCGACGCGGGTCCGTGGATAGTGTGGGGCAGGTTACCGGACTTCTTCCCGGTGCGGAGATCTCGGTCTATGGATCGCGGCGGGGCTGGACAAGTGACCGACAAAACGACGGCTCACTTGGAACTGCTTGCTTGCACATTGATCCTCACTTTGAAGGATTGCTGCAAAATGTTAGCAGAGGGCAATTGTGATATCCCATATTTACAACACTTTGAGAATTGCGAATTATCATATGATTCAAATTTGTTCACACATGTATGATTAACTTTTGTGAGCCAGGAGAGAACTATCCAAATCCAAGAGGTTGGCAATAATTGTATGCTCAAAGACTACAGCCGCACACACACGGTCCTCCCATATCATCACCCATAATCCCTTTCAGGATGGCATCTGAAGCGAACCATATCCTCATCACGGGTGCTGCCGGTTTCATAGGCTCGGAAACTGATCACTGCCCTCTTCCACTCTTCCCCTTCGATCCACCTCACGACAACAAACCTCACGACGCCGCCCATTCCACCAGAATCAGTCTCTCACGCATTCCGCGTAACAGCCGTGCAAACAGACCTTACTTCCCCCGAGGCAGTTACATCTCTTCTCGCGCATCACTCCTTCTTCAATGCGATCTATCTCCTCCATGGCATCGTGTCAGGCGGCGCCGAGGCGAACCTTGACCTCGGCATGCGCGTCAACCTCGACAGTCACCGCTTCGTTCTCAACGCGCTTCACCAAGAGACTTCCCCACACCGCGGCACCGTCGTCGTCTTCCCCAGCTCCCTGGCCATCTATGGGCCGGCGGCGCCGGGGCAGGTCAACACCGAGTCGACGTGCACGACACCGCAGTCCTCGTACGGCGCGCAGAAGCTCATGATATAGACGCTTCTGGGGGACTACTCGCGCCGCGGGCTCCTGGACGGGCGCATCGTGCGGCTGCCGACCATCATCGTGCGTCCTAGGGCGCCGGGCGTCGCGGCCTCGTCCTTTGCGTCGGGCATCGTGAGGGAGTCGCTCAAGGGCGAGGAGAACGTCCTACTTGTGCGGCCGGAGCTGGCCATGTGGGTTTGCTCGCCGAAGACAGTCGTTGGCAACCTGGTGGCGGTCAAGGACATCCACCGTAACCACTTTGGACTGTCTAGGGTCGTCAACCTGCTGGGCGTCACCGTTACGGTTGCTGATATCCTGGATGCATTGGAAGCTGTAGGGGGTAAAGGAGCACTAAACTTGGTCAGAGAGGAGAGGAACCCCCAGGTCGAGGCAATTGTGGAAAGTTGGCCGGCTTTCTTTGACGTTTCAAAAGCGCTCAGCTTAGGACTCGCTCAGGACGGGGACTTGGTCACCACTATTAAAGATTTCGCCACGCGACTTAAAGCAGGACTCTGATTCGATACTCATAATATGGCTGGGTAGACCATGCGCGCTTAGCAGGGGGCTCTCGTCTGGTTGAAATCATGAATCATTTATACATTCATGAGGGTATCTAGATGGTTGTTTGCGACTCATTTACACGCCCAAAGATAATCCCGTAGCTCCAATGCACAATCTGTGGTTGCAGAAAGAAGGTTTGATCTACAATTTCTAAGCCACACTCCGTTTGACCGTCTAATCATCCCATTCCTCATCGAGTTGGTCTATCAATCGGTTTTCGTCCTCGCGATTGCGTCCCCTACTGGGAGAGCCAGTCAGGTGGCTGTAACCCCGCCTCCCAGGCAGAAGTTGCGCGCATGAAGAGGTTGCGATGACAAAAATATCCTGTACGCTATAATTAGAGGAGACTTGAGACATGGCGGCTACAGGTTAACAGCTTACACTGACAAAACTCCAGATTCCGGCCCATAGACTGTAATTTGGAAGCTGGCGCCAACCTCGGGCGTGCGCGACGGTTCTTTGGTAAAAGACACCACCGCCAAAGTAAACCATGACGGCAATGACGAAGATGATGGCAAAGACGCTCCCAGGACCAACGCTGCCCGGCTGATGGGGCTCAGCTCGAGGGCAAGCGTGCTGGGAACGAGCCTCGAAGAAGTATGCGCAGTCATCCGGGTCGGAGCCAACAAAGGAGATATGAGCAGCCCCGCCAACCTGCTCGGTATCACAATGGAAGGAGATTGTGGCGGATTTGCGACGGGGGTTCGCATCCGCGTCGTCCTTGGCCGCGGAAACTTTCTTCTCGTTGTTGCCCAAATATTTGAGAGGTGATGTAGCTTCGTCATCGTCGTCGGCGTACTTGTTGTAGGAAGCACCGGCATGGACCTGGGATCGCTTGGATTTGCTCTTATCGCAGGGAGAACCATTCTTGTACTGGAGCACTAGTATACGCCCTCGAGTCTGGACGTCCATGGATGATGACCTTTAAGTTGTGCTCGTTAGCTCCCAGTCATTTGTGATTCACGTCAGCCGATACGCACCCTATCGAGTAAGTTTCCCCTTTATACGTATAGTACGCGCTGACATTCTTGGCTTCGGCTTTTGTCAGTCCCTCCACGTCATCGAGCGGTTCGATAACAGGGGCACAGATGTTGAGGGTAAAGTTCCGGTTATAATCCCAACCCCTAGCGTGGTAGTCTGTGGTGACGGCCCCCTTCGACGACTTTCCCTCCTCGGGCTTGACGGCGATGTCGGGTCGCAAGTCATAGAAGGCTCCGGCGCCACTCTTGGATGCTGCAGTACATGCCGGGGCGCTCGTGGTCGTTGAAGCCGAGGTATCAGCGGCGCGAGCTGTCGCAGCTGCAAGAAGCAGAATAAGTGTTGAGGAATACGGGAAGTGCATGCTTATGTTTCGGCGCAATGTGGATATAATCCGATGCAGTAAGCGTTCGATCGCGACGTTCGCAAGCGCCTCGAGAGCGCAGGGGAGATGTCAGTCGGAGGGGCTTTTACAGCATCAATTGAAGAAGTGCGACGCCTGGAAAATCGCAGCTCAGAAAAACGATGCGAAAGGCCCTTTGAATGCCAGAAGCGAGCAAGGGAAATGCAGTCGAAGTCCAGGTGGGAGGGCGAATGTGTCAAGATGCAAAATGTTAGGACAGGACGCTACGTACCTTGGCCAAAACCATTCGTCAGCTTTTGGATGCAGGGAACGGCGGGAGGTGACCAGACTGTGGGCATTAATTGGTGGATGGGGACGTCCTTGCAGCGCCGTCGGAAGTAGGGCGTCTCCAGGCTGCTGCTTCCGGAGAGGACCCACCTTGACGGACCACGTGATCGGCGCTGGTTTCGTCCATCTTAGTCAGCGTCGATTTTCATCGTAATTGGCTCAACTTCGACCACCCTGTGCGTCGGGTACCTGCTGTACCTAGGTAGGTAGGTACGTTGCTTGCAAACGTCGAACGGGAAGGATTCGGTACCAAGATTAAAGTGGCCCATGAATAAGAATACAATCTTTTCTTGGACTGTCAATTTCATTAAAGTTCAATGACGAGCACCTTCAGTTCCAGCCTCCGGATGGCCTGGCTTGCTTTGTAGGCCGGGAATCATCTGATAATTGCACATCTCTGTTCGAGAGCTGTTTCCTCGGTGGAACCATCTCCCCGGGGTAAAAGCGCGGTCGGATTCGGCGGGACCCAATGAGAGCACTAAAGTTTTCCTAGCGTCATCGAACCAGGCACATGGGGTCACCCGGAACACCACAGCTCCGGCGCGCAACATTCTTCGAGAGCTTCTTCGTCGCATTCTAATCAAACAATTAACTGGCGTCGCGGGGTATAAATACCGTTTTCTTCAATATTGAAAAATCTTCGCCCTTCGACAGCAGCAGCACCCACACCAACACTAGCAGCATATCACAACGCGAGATTCCATCCGAAGCTTTCTTTTGTCGCGCGAATCCTGTACACCCGCGACAGGGGCTGTCAACATGGCGTCCAAGACCAAAAAAGCTACCCCTCAAAAGCCGCATGGTTATGAATTCGGTGGGCCGTAAGCAAATCGGGCTTCGGATTTCAGTATCACTACCTCAAGCTAACATGCTCTGGCAGTATCGGTGCCTTCCTCATCTCTTTCGGACTCCCGATCCTCGTCTACCTGTTCATCTTCAGCTGTAACGATGTCTCCGGCTGCCCCGCGCCGTCCCTGCTGAGTCCATCGACCCTGAAGCTCGACCAATTGAAGCGCGAAGTCGGATGGCCCGAGGAGGGCATTTGGGGACTGGGAAGCGTCAAGGTCACCGCTGCCGTCTTGGGATACTATCTTTTCAATACGGTCCTCTACCGCATTCTTCCTGGAGCCGAGGTCGACGGTGTCGAGCTTGCTTCCGGCGGCCGTCTTAAGTACCGCTGTAACTGTAAGCAATTCTAGGGCCCTTGTCATGTTGACCATCACTGACCAGCCCAGCCTTTGCCTCCAGCATGTTCATCTTGACCATCTGCCTCGCGGGCACCATTGCCCAGGGCGCCGAGTTCCCTCTCTGGACCTTCATCACAGATAACTACATCCAAGTCGTTACCGCCAACATCCTCATTGCATATGCCCTTGCCATTTTCGTGTACGTACGGAGCTTCAGCGTGAAGCCGGGCAACACGCAGCTACGCGAACTCGCTGCTGGCGGACACACGGGCAATATGATCTACGACTTCTATATCGGACGGGAGCTCAACCCTCGCGTTACGCTTCCCATCCTCGGCGAAATCGACATCAAAGAGTGGATGGAAATCCGACCTGGTCTGCTGGGCTGGGCCCTGGTAAACTTTGCATGGATGGCCAAGCAGTACCGGACCTACGGCTTCGTTACCAACAGCATCATCTTCACCTCTGCAGTTCAGCTTGCGTATGTGATTGATTGCTGGTGGAATGAGCCCGCAATCTTGACCACCATCGACATCACCACGGATGGCTTCGGGTTCATGCTCTCTTTCGGCGATCTCGTCTGGGTGCCGTTCGTCTACTCGCTGCAGACGCGCTACTTAGCCGTATACCCCACCTCGCTGAGCCCGCTGGAAATGGCCGGCATCGTTGGGGCCATTGGCGTTGGTTTCTCCATCTTCCGCCTGTCCAACAGCCAGAAGAACGCATTCCGCAGCAACCCCGACGACCCCAGTGTGTCCCATCTCAAGTATATGGAAACGAAGGCGGGGACCCGTCTCCTCGTCTCGGGCTGGTGGGGGGTCGCGCGACACATTAACTACCTCGGAGATTGGCTGCAGTCGTGGCCTTACTGCTTGCCTACTGGCATGGCCGGATACACAATCGTCTCCGCCGGCACGGGATACGCCGAAGCCGGAGTCGAGGGGGCCTTTAAGATGGCCGATGGGCGCGAGGTGATCCAGGGTGCCGCGCGCGGGTGGGCGATCCCCATCACGTACTTTTACATTGTCTACTTCGCCGTGTTGCTGATCCACCGTGACCGCCGCGACGACGAGAAGTGCTCGCGTAAATACGGTGAGGACTGGGACAAGTACAAGAAGATCGTCCGTTGGAGAATCGTCCCTGGTCTCTACTAGGAGCCCGCGAAAGGGATGACACGACAAGGTTCGGAAAGAAGGCCCGGTGGAAAGAGCACGATGGATCTGTCTTCGGTCCGTCTCCTCGAGTTGCGGGGATCGTGGAGCTCGTGGAAAGCATGACCTGGGCTGGGGCGTAACTTGGGTCCACGCCGTCCGCATGGTGCTAGTAGTTCAGAACTAGGGTACGCAACCAAGGCACCGACATTGTGCAACGGTTGCGGTGTGGCGTTCGTTGGTTCGGTCAGGGCGGATCTTGCGGGGTGTTGCTGCTGGGCGGACTTGTTACCGTCTTACGTAGGTAGATGGTCTAGGTATACCAGTTGCCGCAAGGGAACTCCACCCGTTGGCATTAGGTCGGTAAGTTCATGATCATTTGCACTAGTTTATGTAAACTAGTTGGTGACGGGGATCTGAGGTCAAGCCATAGTGGATGGACCTATGAATGGGGAAATGGGGTTACTTCTTGTACCTTACTTCCCCCCCCCCCTGTTTCTTGTATACAGTTGCCAAGAATAACCCTCTATTATGATTTCCCCTACCCCTTTCTTTTATTTTCTTGTGCAAGACCTCTTCCTCAAGTCTCTATTGATTGTTTTTACCGTTCCATCCCAAGTTACAGACGGCCAGGACGGAGACAGTCTAGGGACGAGTGACAAAAAACGAGGGGGAGAAGCGAGAAACAGGGCTAGATTAATCGAAGAGCAGGACGACGTACGTGCGGGGAAGGATGAGGGGAAGCGACGATGGAGAAAATAAGCAGTCCTCGCGCTGTGCGCATATGCCTGTGTGCGTGTGTGGGTGTGGAGAATCTTTGATGAGTGAGAATGTCGGCTGGGCCAAAGGCGGGGGATGCGCTGGCCATGGCCCATGGGGGCGGAGTCGGAAGTGGCGTCATGTATACTAATTCCCGGCGGGGAGAAAGCGGCTTTTATTGAACATTGAAAGGTACATAAATCAGGTAGCGCCGATATAGCAAGCGTACCTAGTCTACGGCAAGTCATGGGATTTATTTTTTCTCGATTCTTTTTCTCCTTGGCTCGAGGTGTTTGTTTCTTCTTTCAGACGAAGGATTAGTCAATGGTTTTAAGCATGGAGCTGGGAGATGAGACGGTCAATTAAGAAACGTGCGGGAAGGGGGGGGGGGGGGGGGGGGACGACTCAGGTACAATCTGTTAGAGTTTATGCTTCGAGGCACCCTCTGTGTGGACGTTGCATTTCCATGATATGGGACGTGTCAATGGCATTCAGGCCGATGATGATACTACTGCACTACTATGTAGACTAGTGACTGGTAACTCGGGGAGGGCGACCTTAGGGGAGGCTGTGGGGTAGACTTTTAATTCCGATCTGCGGCCCAGATGCCCAAAAGCGACCATCATGGCCGGGCGACCCATGACCATGACGGTCAAGATCGTGGACCGCTGGAGAAGGGCGGTCGACGGTTGACGGTCCGGTAAACCAGACATGGCACTGCGGGAAGGCGTCGCGCCACCGGCACCTGCGTCCCCTTGCTGGAGCCAGCCAAGAGCGAGCAATTTGTCTGCGCCAAGCCTGGAACTCACAAATGTGCCAAGTGCCTGTCTGAGTAGGTAGGTAGGTAGGTAGGCACTTACGTACTGGGCAGGCACCACCTAGGTATGTGGTGTACCTATGTATCCGTACACTTGTGTAATTCCCAGTACGGAGTGCTTGCCCAAGTCATCCGCTCGCGCCGTCAATGGTAGGCAGGTACTGTAGGTAGTTTACGTGGTGTGGTACGTACCGTCAGTACATGGTGAGTGCGGTCTCTCCGATCCTTTGTTTCCTTCCACTTCTCCCCGCCTCCCCAACTTGTTCCCTGGTCCTGGGGAAGACTGAAGGAGCCCCTCCCCCCCGCTTCCCCACCCGTTCCGATTCGTTGTTTGGTTTGTTTTGTTTCCCGCTACGGATACGTCCCCCTCCGTTCTGCCCAGGCGTTTCTCTCATCTTCCCCCCTGTCCATCCACGACGCCTACCTAATGCCGATTCCATCTGCTCCAAGTCATCTCACTTCCTCGGCCTTTTCACCCGTGTTGACGTCCAACTTCCGCGCCTGCTGCAGCCTCCAGACCAAAGACAGCTGGTTCCAGTGGCTCCCATATGACCCTCTGATTGCTCATTTCCCACCCTTTTCTGCGCAATGCCTCGTCCGTCATGGCGCTCGTCGATTGGCCCCTTTTTGATCATGACGTACACAATGCACTACAGCCAGCTAGTACGCATCCATTCTGCTTTGCACCTACGGCTACCTCTCCGCACATACCAAGCAAGGGCCCAGAGAAGCCGTCACCATCCTCGCCTCTCCTCTTCCTCGGGCCGTTCCTGATTTCTTCTGCCTCTGCGAAACATGGCAACGTCTTTTCTCCTCCGTTTTCGTCCAGACTCTCTCTGTCATGTACTCAACTCAGTCTCCCCGTCAGTTGAAGAGGACCTGTTTCAAGCATTGTCTTACTCGGTCTTGGCTCGACACAATCCTCTGTTTCCACCCCATCCGAATGACTCTTGGTCCGCTCCGTCCGCTCCCACACCCAATCTTTTTCTCACTCCACGTTGATAGGTATACCGTTCCTCCCTCCCTCCCACACCCGCGCATTAGTCGGAATCCCCATTCTATGTACACTACCATGTATGATCATGGTGTAGGCACATCGTATCTTGGCCCCAGGAATCCATCATCCTAGCGTGTGGTGGGGCAACACCATCTGCACACAGCTTCCAAGCAGGGAAGCCCTGTTGCATCATCAGGTCCAATCCGGGTCAACGCCCCAGAAGCTTGCCCCTCGGCGCGTTGCTCGGAGAGGGGGAGACCTAGCTACCCTGGTTTTTGGACGATCATCCAGACTTTTCTGTCAACATTAAAGCAGCCGCACCCGCCGTTCGTCTGCTCCTTCCCGTGTGAACCATAGTGCTTCCTGTTCACGATCTTTCGTTAGTGCTACCGAGCGCCGTGTCACTGACTAGGATTGATCGACTGGACCGACCTCGTAACTGTAGTTGTCGTTCCTCGATCTTGCCTTGCACCTCACAATCCCCGTCACTGGCCGACGCTGCCCCTACACAGCCATACGATGAAGACACAGACTCTAACGGTCGCCTTCTTAGCGGCAGCTGAGGTTGCAGCTGCCGTGGCCACAGAGCGACAGCTACACAAGGTACGTTGCTCGGTGCTGTTGTGGTGGAGATGGACCGTCCGTCTGTTGTTCTCTGCTGCGCCTTCGTTGGCGACTCACTAGCCTTGCCCTTCTTGGAAATCCAAGACATCCTGATTCCCTTCGGGCCAGTGTGTGGCGAGCAGACCCGCCGGGCTGTTGTATCCCGATTTGATGTCTTCCCTCTCTGTTCTGTATCTCATTGTCGGTCTCTTGTCGTCTTTTCTCGTCTCTCCTTTCGCAACATACAAACCCCCCAGTTCTGCAATCATGCGTTTCCTTTCGCTCGCAGGCTCGGCCGTTGGCCTGTCCCAACTCTCGAGCCGCTCAGATGACTTACACTGTTCACAGCGCGACCTCGCATACTCGCCGCCCGTCTACCCGTCACCATGGATGGACCCCAACGCCGACGGCTGGGCTGAGGCCTACGCCAAGGCCAAGGACTTCGTCTCCCAGCTCACCCTCCTCGAAAAGGTTAACCTGACGACCGGAGTCGGGTGAGTGGATTCGCATCGACTACGATGGGACATGTGCTGATAGATTACGCAGTTGGCAGAGTGATTTGTGCGTTGGCAATGTTGGTTCCATCCCCCGTTTGGGCCTCCGCGGCCTTTGCATGCAGGACGGCCCTGTCGGCATCCGCTTCGCCGACTACAACTCGGTTTTCCCCTCCGGCCAGACTGCCGCTGCGACATGGGATCGAGACTTGATCTACCGCAGAGCCGAAGCCATCGGGTACGAGCACCGCGCCAAGGGTGTCGACGTCGTCCTGGCCCCGGTTGCGGGTCCCATCGGCCGCGCACCGGCCGGCGGCCGCAACTGGGAGGGTTTTTCCGCCGACCCTTACCTGACTGGCGTTGCGATGGCCGAGTCCGTCAAGGGAATCCAGCAGCACGCCATCGCATGCGCCAAGCATTTCATCGGCAACGAACAGGAGCACTTTAGACAAGCCCCAGAGGCAGCTGGCTATAACTACACCATATCCGAATCTCTCAGTTCGAACATTGACGACAAAACCCTTCACGAATTATATTTGTGGCCGTTTCAGGACGCAGTGGCTGCCGGAGTGGGCGCCTTCATGTGCTCATATCAGCAGGTGAACAATTCGTACGGTTGCCAGAACTCCAAGCTTATGAACGGTGTCTTGAAAGGCGAGCTTGGGTTCCAGGGATTCATCATGTCTGATTGGTCAGTGCTTGCTTCCTTCCTCTCTCTTTCATTCTCTACCACACCCCCCCTCATTCATCCTCTCGTTCCATCCTCAGTTCCACCCCTTTTTTCATATCCTGCATTCTCTTTTCCCCTTCCATCTTTCCTTCCACTAGAATATCGAATTCAGTAGCTAACTTTATTCCAGGGCGGCGCAGCATGTACGTGTCCCCGTTTTGCTCCATGTCACATGATGACCCCCCCCCCCCCCCCCTAAAACCATTGAAGAACCGAGCAGTGATTGACAATTGAATAGGCTGGAGTTTCAACTGCAGTTGCCGGTCTCGATATGTCCATGCCGGGAGACACAGCTTTTAACTCGGGATTGACGTTTTGGGGAACCAATCTCACCGTTGCCGTCCTGAACGGCACGTTGCCCGAGTACCGACTTGATGACATGGCCCTGCGCATCATGGCGGCTTTCTTCAAGGTCGGTTTCAAGGTGGATGAGGTGCCCGAGATCAACTTTTCCTCCTGGACCCGGGACATCATTGGTCCGGTACAGTACTATGCCAAGGAGAACGTCCAAGTCATCAACAAGCTTGTCGACGTTCGAAGGGGCCAAGAGCACGGTAAACTTATTCGTGAGATCGCCGCCAAGGCCACTGTGCTGTTGAAGAACGAAGGCGCTTTGCCCCTCAAGAAGCCCAAGTTCCTGGCCGTTATCGGAGAGGATGCTGGCTCAAACCCCAGTGGTCCCAACGGCTGCGCCGATCGTGGCTGCAACAAAGGAACGCTCGGCGCTGCGTGGGGATCCGGAAGCGCGGATTACCCGTACCTCATCACTCCGGACCAAGCATTGCAAGCCCGGGCTGTTGCGGATGGTTCTCGGTACGAGAGCATCCTCAGCAACTATGAATCCGCCGCTACTACTGCCCTGGTCAAGCAACCAGACGCTACGGCCATCGTTTTTGTCAACGCGGACAGTGGCGAAGGCTACATCAATGTTGGTGGAAACGAAGGCGACCGCCAGAACTTGACGCTTTGGAATGGGGGAGACGAGCTGGTCAAGAACGTGTCTGCCATCAACAACAACACCATTGTCGTCATCCACTCCGTGGGTCCTGTTTTATTGGCTGACATGAAGAATAACCCCAACGTCACGGCGATTGTCTGGGCCGGTCTTCCGGGCCAGGAGTCAGGTAACTCGATCGCGGACGTGCTCTACGGAGACGTCAACCCCGGTGGCAAATCCCCGTTCACCTGGGGGCCCACGCGTGAGAGTTACGGCGCCGATGTTTTGTACGAGCCCAACAACGGCGAGGGTGCTCCTCAGGATGACTTTAGCGAGGGCGTCTTCATCGACTACCGCTACTTTGACCGGGCCACGTCCGGTTCCAACGGAACCTCCACTGGCGCAGCCCCCGTCTACCCATTCGGGTTTGGTCTCTCATACACAACGTTTGAATACTCCAACTTGGTCGTGACCCCCAAGGAGGCGGGCGAGTACACACCGACCACCGGCGTGACGGAGAAGGCGCCGACTTTTGGCAACTACAGCACCGACCCGGCGGCCTACGTTTTCCCGAGCGCAGAGTTCCGTTACATCCGCAGCTTTATCTACCCCTACCTCAACACATCTGACATTCGTGCATCCGCCAGCGACCCCCATTACGGACAGACGGCGGACGAGTTTCTCCCCCCTAATGCCCTGGATAGCAACCCCCAGGCCAAGCACCCGGCATCGGGCGCTCCTGGTGGCAACCCTCAACTTTGGGACGTGCTGTACACGGTGACTGCCACCATTACCAACAAGGGCGACGTTGCGGGCGACGAGGTTGCGCAGCTGTACGTGTCGCTCGGCGGACCGGACGATCCCGTTAAGGTGCTGCGTGGGTTTGACCGCCTTAGCATCGAGCCTGGTGAGTCGGCCACCTTCACGGCGAATATTACCAGGCGCGACCTTAGCAACTGGGACACGGTGAGCCAGAACTGGGTCATCAGCAAGTACCCGAAGAAGGTGTGGGTGGGAGGCTCGTCGAGGGACCTGCCTCTGAGCGCGTCGCTCTAAGTACCTAATTGGGAAACTTTAAATAGTATTAGTATAATATCATGTTCATTACCCCAATAGGTCCAGTTGGTTGTTGCTGGGGAAGTGTGTTAGAAGACGGATTAACAAAGACAAGATAGATATGTGTCGTGATGATTGCTGCATATCATTATAAAATCGGTACAAATGCCGGAGCTCAAATTCCAAGTTTGAAAATGCGAATGACTCAAGAAAGCCGCAAAGAGTGACGCAAGGGGGACCACAATTCGGATCGCGGATGCTTCCCATGCACGTTGCACTATGACGTGCACGTGGCTACAAGAAAAAAAGTAAAATTGACGTCTGACGTCCACGACGTTGTTCGTCGTGTATGAGCCGCATCAACACCTGACGATGCGTGCATCCGTCCGTCTTGATGTTGTTGCACTCGTTATTTGCGTCTCCCGGGGGGGGGGGGGGGCGAATGGCTTATATCAGACCGACTATGATTGTGCTCACCGAGACACACCACCTGGGGACCCTGATCGGTGACAGCAGAGGCGATAGGTGGGTTCGTTGAGCCAACCAGACGACAGGAAACAATTACATAATCCTTCATGCGCTGTCTGGCAGGACTGTAAAGGTGGGGCCGCAGCCGGAGTGGACCATGGTAGGCGAGGCTCGCTATTCCTCAATAGGAACTAGCGCGGTGATCCAAAGGTCGCTCCAGCCTTGGGATGGTCAGTGGGCAGCCAGCACGGGCCCCACCAAGCTGCAAAATCCTTACTCATCACAAGCCGGCATCTGCTGTTGTTGCGCTGAAGGGCGTGAGTGTGAGGGACGGAGGGAAGGTAAGAGAGAGAGAGAGTGTGTGAGTGTGGCTGCCGTCGCAACTTTTTTTCTTCTCCTCTTCTCTTTCCTTCCCGAAAGTAAAACACACAAAGGCCCCGAGCTGCCGAAGACGGATGCTGAAGAAAGACTGACTGACTGACATTTGGACAAGGTCTTTACCAGAAGGAAGCTACGGATAACATACCACCCACGCGCCTTCCTTCCGCCTTCCCCCCCACCCCCCGGCCATCCATCCCCTCCTGTTTCGATCAGCCTGTGGTCCTTTCGCGCACACACTCACACTCTCTCCCATCACCGAATGTTGCCTTTTCCGTTCTCCTTCTCCGACAAACTTACCTGATAGCGACGACCGTAGCGCTGTTTCTTGTATTCGCATCGGCATACAGTTGCCGTCTCGCTCGCCCACGTCTCGGGATTTCGGCATTTGAGACCTTCGCCCCCCCCGCCTCTTCCCACGCTTTCTCCAACCATCGCGTCCAAGCTACAGCTACGGCTACCTACCTACCTATCTATCCATACCCCCTTCTCGCTTGCGAAAGGGCCGCATCTGTACTGCATAGCATACACCTTCTTGGACGACGCACTGCAAGCAACAAACAACACTTGGCTCCTCTTGTCACCGCGGCCAAGTTCCCCCAAGCGACGGGGCAATCACACCTTTAGTACCCATTGCCCTGGCTGGCTTGTCACTCCCCGCCGCCGCCGCAGCCGCTCGTCCGGCCGTCCGGATCCCGAACAGTCACCACGACAGTGCCGAGCGACATCCGCCTCCAGAAACCCCCGAGTTTGCGCACATCAACGCCCGCCCAGCCAACGCTTATCCCCTTGGTCCCGAACACCGTCCGCCTCCGCTCAACCCCCCGTAAACTGTAAATTTCTACGCCGGGCGGGCTTCTGGGCCCCACATTTCCTTCACCCTCTGTGTCTGCGTCGTCTCCGCCCTCCACTTGAGAATTTCCTTCGCGCCAAAAGCAACCCGTCTCACCGACATCGAGCGCATCACGTCTACCGCCCACTCCTACGCCCTTAGGCTAGACGCCGCAAAAGCCCCGGCCCTACTCGGGTCTGATGCAAGAACGTCGCCGTCGCCAACATGCCTGAGTCGCAATCGACCCCGGATCAGCTCTCTATCGACGACCTGACCCCTGAGGAGGCCAACCGCATCATCCACTCTCATCGCAAGGTCCGCTATGGTGAGCACCCAAGAACAAACACACCTTCCCTCCCCCTGATGAGTAACTCTTTCGGCTGTCCGGCGTACCTTGCCAGCCTGCCTTATCGACTGCTCGCATCGCATTTCATCTCACACTGCCCAATCACCTCGATGCGATGACTGTTCTTTCCGCCCGTGTCACTCACCTCGTCCTATCATGAACCTTCACGAATCCCATCCGTCATCATTGACTTCCCGGCCACTGACCACTCAAAACAGGCACAGCATGCTGGCCGTGTCGCCAACGCAAGGTAAAGTGCGATAACAAACAGCCCTGTGAGAACTGTGTCAAGCGCGAACACCCGCAACTATGCTCCTACAAGCCGAATCGCACCGCCTCCCATGGTACCCACTACAAGCCCGCCGGCTCCGTCACTACCGACGGCGCCAACAGCTCCAACGGCGCCACCGGTGCCGCCGGTAACGGCACGCCCTCGTCTGTCAACAACCGCAAGAGAGCTCACTCACCCGAAGATCCCGCCGCCGACGCCGCTGCGGGCGCGCCCCCCCTGAAACAAGAAACCGGCGGCGCGACCTGGCCACGCTCGGCCATCGGTAAGTCATCACTGCCACCACCACCACCACCACCATCATCATCATCATCATCATCGGCAACACCGCAGCATGGCCGTTCCGGGTTGACATCTACTGCGTCCCTGTCCTTGTTGGCTAGCAGCAACAGCGGATTGTATACTAATCAACCTCTCCGTCGTCCAGTCGCGGCAGGTGTGGAAGAGACCGAGGCTCCCGAAGCCGTAACGCGGTATCTCGGGCAGAACAGCATCCCCTCCTTACTCCGTGAGCAGTCTGCCGCCAATGACATGCAGGAGGGCGTCGACATCCGTCAGGACATGCGCTCAATACTCGGCCTCGACACCTCGGCGCCCTTCCCGCTCATGTCCTCCAAGCACCTCGACAGCTTGACGAGGGAGATCTCTGCAGAGCTTCCCTCAGACCGAGAAGTCATGAAGTCAGTCTTTTGTTTCTCTTAGGCACCTCGCCCTTCTCACCGGCTCTTGTCAGACTGACTCCCCTAGACTTTTCCGTACGTACAAGGAAACCCCACAGCAGTTCTGGGGGTTCGTCGTCGACATCGATGACCTCGAGTCCAAGCTCATGGTCTACCTCGAAGACCGCGCCCGTAACGCAAGCAACGCGATGAGGACGCCCAAGCCTGTGTCTGCCTCATGGCTTGCCATTCTCTTTGCTCTCCTGGCCGTGGGATCGCAATATCACGACTCGCCATATCACATCCGCACGCGAGACTCGCAAAAGTACATTCAGATATCTTTTCATTTCCTGAGGCTGGGCAACTTTCTCCTGAGGTTCGTCAACTCCCCTTCGCCCACCCCTAGTTTTTCTCCCCATTCGTCGTGTTTCTGCTCGCTTGGATCTGGCAAAGAAAACAGCTTTCCTCTAACCCGAAGCCTGCATCCTCTTGAACAGACCCACCTTCGACTCCATACAGGCTCTCCTATTAACTAGCTTCGTCCTGCTCAACGATATGAAGGCCGAGGCCTCATGGGCGCTGCTCGGCCTAACATGTAGACTGGCGCAGTCTCTCGGCCTGCACCGCCCAACACCCTCCGACGGGAGGGATAGCGCTCGCAACGACGTACAGTCCAAGGAGATGATCCGCCGGAAATTGTGGTGGACATGTGTGTGGCACGACACACTTACGTCGCTGTCGTTCGACCGGTAAGTCCCCCGTTTCCGTAGATAGCCAAGCCCATTGTGGCTGACGGGACCAGCCCCCCGATGACGAACATCCCCTGCTGCCCGATCCCGACGGTGCAACAAACCGTCGCCGGCGGGTACGGCTACCTTGACACCATGTATCACCTTTGCGACATCATATCGCGGCGCCTTAATCCGGATGCCGCGACAACCGTCAGCTACGAGCAAATGGTTGACAATTGCGAGGCCGTCGAGAACCTCCGCAACATGGTCGCCCCCAACATTCGTATCAAGGAACAGTGCAAGCGGGCCATTGACCGCCTCCAGCACTACGCTGTCCGCCTGCATACCTCTTTCGTCATCTCCGTCTGTTGCCGGCCGGCCCTGCGCCGGGACTGCACCAAGCTAACCCCGGAGCAAAAGAGCTACCTCTCAGAAAAGTGCCAGCACAACCTCGCCGAGACGGTCCGCATGTTCCTCGCCATGCATCAGCTCTCCGTCATCCCCACCCGCAGCTGGGCCTTCACCTACCACGGCCTGTCGTCGGCGCTGCTCCTCGGCATTCTGGGCGAGACCAAGAACAGCCCCGAGGTCCGTCAGCTTCAGGGCGACCTTATCGCCGCGCTGTCCGCGACGGCCGCCAAGGAGGTCAACTCGCCGTCATCCCACGTTCCCAAGACGGATAAGGACATTGAGCTGTCGGGTCCGCTGTGGAGGGCACTGACGGCGCTGCGCAACATCTACGAGCACGGCACCATCATGGGCACGTCGCAGATGAAGGGCACCGACTCGAGCGGCACGGCCAGCGGCGCGAGGACGCCGATGCCGGCGATGCTCATGGGCCCCATGGCCACCAACGGCAACAACCTCAACGGCGGAAACGACGGCGTGAGTAAGGGATTCGGCCTCGACCCCCATCAGGACGCAGCCCTCGCCATGGCAGAGATGCAGAACGGTACCACCATCGCCGAGTACGCCCCCAAGTATGGCCTCAGTCCCTCGTTGCCGGATTCGCAGTCGCTAATCAGGCCAAGCATGGCATACCCACCCGTCAGCATGGACAATATTACGAACCTGGACCCCTCGACGTACATGTCGCCGATGGATCTCTACGAATCGATTTGGTGGGGTGAGTAGCAACAAGCCACAAGGCGGTGTGCGTGGCGAGTAAGAAGGCTGACCAGTAACTCGATTGCAGAGTCACCCGACCCCTGGAACAGCGGCGTTGATACTATGAACTTTGACTTTGTCGCGCAGCCCCCGCCGGGCCAGCCCCAGCAACAGTACTACTTCTGAAGGAAGGCGTAATGTAAAAAAGAAGAGGAAAAAGTAGATGATTTGAAAAGGGCGAAGGCGGAAAAAAACCATCAAATCTGTGAATCGGGATGTAAGCCCAGAATCTTTGGGGGGGTGAAAGGTTTATTTACTACCTATGATGAGTATTTACGGACTTGGGGCATGAAAGTGGCGCTCTTTTTTATTTATTTTTTTATAATTTTTTTATACCCTTCTGGCTTTGGCCTGGAAGTGGGGTTTACCAGCCTGTTTCTATTTCTCTGTCTGGTTGTTTTTGGAAACAAAACGGAAGTGGGCGGCAAAGGAAATGAAAGATAAGGGAAGGATCTTGATGAAAGGCCGGCGACTGGGCTGGCTGGCTTCATTTGACCCCTTTTTTCATGTTTCTCCCCTGGGTTGGAAAGTTTCTCCCCAATGCCGTGGATTCCCCAGACGCTATCGCAGGCATATTAGTCCTTTGATGGGGTGGTTTCTTCTTCTTCTTTTGGAGAAAGAGAAAGAGTGAGAGAGAGTGAGAGAGAGAGAGAGAGAGACCGTTGTCGGTATTGCCACATGCACCCTGGCCGTTTACTATTTTGAGATTTTCACAGCTGAGGAGCCAGCCCTCCCTATCGTCGTGTGTACGTACTTGTGTTACTTCGGGTCAACAGTGATGAGTGGATGGTGTCGATTGTCTTAGGTGGAGGCGGATGTATGATTTGGTCCGTGCTTGCGGCTAGGTAGACGCCTATGCCCCTGTTATTGAATTGACCCAGAGCTGAACAACGTGCCGCTGACTTGCTGCTGCGACGATGGCTTGTATCGTCTGTGAAATCGGGTTCTAAAGACCAGTGATATCACCAACACCGGCTGGGAGAAGTCGCCTTTGAGTCAGTCAGTCCCGACTGGATAGGAAACTGCAGAGCTCTGGCGGTGCTCCTCGTAAGAGCCCACCTGCCGAATGTTCCTTGCCTGCGCAAGGATGACGAGTTCGTTTCCCTGCAAACCTTCCGTGATGTGATGCTCGCACCGCAAGGCGCAGGGCGGAAACCAGGTCCGATACGAATACCGGCGCCGACGGTTGCCATCATCGTATGCCGCCTCTGCCCCATCCACGACCTCGTAGGGCGGCGCCGTCGGTGCGAGGACGCGGCCTTCCGGCGAGACGGGTGGGGGCTCCGGTGGTTCCAGCAAGCCCGGGAAGGAGAAATTCGGACGGGTAGCGTGGCCAGGCGGCGGCTGCTTCGCTGGAAATGACTAGTCATAAAGAGGAAAACAGAAAGAGAACTCAAAATCGTGCTGCGTCCCCTAGCGTTGTAATACCCACAGCGAGGCGTAATCGACCTCCGATCTGGCGGCGCGATGAGCCGGGGTGAACCCTCCAGGGCCAAACTCGAGTCCCGGCACCGCCTGGGGCCAGGCGAAGCGTAGCCGGGCGGATTTCGAAACCGCATTGAGCGCCATACACCGGACCAGGCATGGATCGGCCGAGATGGCTTCGGCCCGGCGATGACGTATCGATCATGACTCGATTGCCTGACTATCTATACCAGGTTCTCACCGCCAGTATTTCCACAAATGGTGAAATGCAACCCGTGGCAGTTGATTGCTTGCTCAGGGAGGGGGCAATGAGAGATATATGGGAGTTTGGAACCGGCCCAGAATCTGCTTGGCACAGTGCTTGCCCTTTGCTTGGCCGCGGCAAAGGGTTCCTCCTGCATATTAGATAGGGGGGGGGGGGGGGGTTGACCCGAGGCCCCCGTCTGAGTGCAAGATGGCCCAGCCGGCAGCTAAACCTAGGTGCTCGGTCAGCGGTGCAGATGTCGCGTTGCAGCCACGTTCCAAGGAGGCGGGCTCAATCTGGGGTCGAGAGGTTGCTCGTGCATATCTCGGCACAGCGGCGGCTTGCTTGGTGTCGGTGTTTGCTCACACTGACCAGAACATGATACCGGCCTTGCACCCGTCTATGCTCGAGTGACGACGGGGCAAGATCCCTCGTTAATGCGGAGAGACGGCGGGAAGTCTGCGTATTGGTAACCTGGCACCCGTAGCTTTGTACTCCATACATGTCAAGCTTTTCTAGCGTCCGCAATTTCGTCTTTGGAGTCGGCGAATCGCTGACGCCGTGCTGACCAGTCCTCAGGGCACCCGACGACCACGAATAATACACGCATTGCTACTTTTGCTTTGGTCTAACGTTCGAAGAGCGCAACCTGGGTCAACTTGGGTTCAATGCGTACGCCCGCTCACACCTGGAAAAGGGGCATTTCTCAACGCCAAGACGGATGAACACCGCGGCAGAAACAACAGCATCTGTCACCAGAAAGCTTGTTTGGCAGGCTTTGCCTCACGATACGCGCAGTTTATTTTGGAGTGTGCTTGGAGCGGCAAGTGACCTAGTGTGCCAGGTGCGAATCTGTCGCGTGCCGTTTTGAAGTATTTTGGATCCTGCGCGGCTCACTTGTCTGTCTGGTTGGTCGAAACGGTACCAGCATCAATGGCGCTCTACCATAAATGCATATTCGACTGCAAACGGACCGACGCGACACGCCTGACGGCGGCGCAAGACATGACGACGCCCATACCAGGCCGGGGCTGAGTTCCAGGCTGTCAACGAGATGGCATGGCAGCTTGGCGCCGTTTTACAGCGTACGGTCTCGGTCTCTTTGGGTTGCCAAGAGCGGAACACGACAAATGGACGATAGTAACAAATGGCCGTCCCATCCCGTCTTGTAGCTTGTAGGTAGCTTGTACGAAAGTGTCCAAGCCACAACCATGGGTTCGGTGTGGTGCTGACATAGGTGTATTCTTTGTCATCGTTGCCGTCTTCCAGCTTGACTTTGAGGCATACCTACTGGTTCATGGATCTCAGCTGACTTTATCGATTCGTGGCCGCAGTGGCGTGCGACTTAATCAGACCAGGCTTTCGAGGTACCTAGGGATGCCCGGGACCCAGCCATGACGGCTGGAGAGAGGAACTTTATCAGCTCTTGTTGGCCAATGCCTTCATCTCATCTCGTATCGATGCCTCTCACTTGCCATCAAAGGCTGATTGATTCGATGGGCTCGCGAAGTCCGGAGAGAACGCCATCTGTTTGTCGTGGCCTCCGTTCCCTGGGCACCGACACTGACTATGTATCGAGGGCTGAGAGGGAGGAAGAGTATTAGGTAGTACATGGTAGGTTTGCAGACAGGATGCCGCCAAAAGTGTGTTGCTGCCAAGACAACTAGCTGTGATATCCAAGTGGGCTCTCAAAGGCACTTGTGTTCTCTTCTCGGTGTGCTGTTTTCCATCGGAGCCAAGGGGTTGGCGGCGGCGGCGCAATTGCGTACGCAGCATCCGTATCTAGCTAGGTAATTATGTATCGGTTGTAGACTGTAGCGTTGTTTACCGAGGCAGGGGCCTTCGAAATTGGCGGAGCAGGCCTGCCATGTAAAGTGATATCATACGTGCCCGAAGGAGCCAAGCGTATTGGCGGTGTATTCGTATGTAGTGTAGTGTATGCAAAGATTTCAATCATGGCTGCTCCAGCGAGTTGTCAGGGGTGGAGTCGGTTCACCAAGAGCCTCAAGGCTGAAGCCAACGACGGACGGTTGGAAACCTAGGTAGGTATTGGTAGGTAGGTAGGTAGAAGAGAGTCTTTCTTGGTAGACGACATGCATGGGTTGGCGACGACAGACGATTGATTGGCTTGTGCTGGTGAAGGATTCCGGACTGAGATTGAGCGGTGATTTGGGTGGGGTTGAGGTTTGGTCGGACAACGACCGAGAGTTGGAGCCCATGCGATATCTGTAGGTAGTTTACTCTGTATGGAGGGGATAGAGTGGCAGACCAAAGACGTTGACGGTGCAATTGCCATGGAAATGCGAGAGGATGTGATGGGAATGGGATTGTCCGAGTTAGGGGGGGG
>MU843533.1:54975-152995 GCA_030867255.1 Colletotrichum somersetense
GGGGGGGGGGGGGGGGGGGGGGGGGGGGGGGGGGGGGGTTGATGGAGCTGGGATGCAACAGACAGACAGACAGACAGACAGCCTGGGCAAAGGAAAGGAAGTGGGAGCGCCAAGACGCGTGTCCCTCGTCAGTCAGTCAGACCAGTACCTTGGTACATACAGGTACATATGGACCGCCCGCCAACCAATGATGGGCAATGGCAACAAGAGAGGGTCTGATTCATGACATGACAGAGCAAGTTCAAGCAAGGCTATCGGATCGTTCTTTCTTTCTCGTTTGTCACCCGTGATGATATGAAGGATGGAAGGCAGGAAAGGAAGGACTCGGCAGAAAAGGTCAAGCTTGTCGTGCCGTGACGATGGTGTCTTCCCTTGCAGGAAGTCAATTCAAGATCCGAGGCAGGAAGGGACTGGACTGAGACGGCAACGGCAAGCATCGTACCTACCTACCTATCTACAGTACTTGTTAGGTATGGAAGGAAGTGTGCGATGGTAGGTACCTACTCAACTGTGCCAGGCCCCTTGCCAGGTCCACTTACTTACTGCGTGCGTACGCGTAAGGCAGGTACGAAGGTGGGTAGGTATTTGTAGGTAGTCAAGATTTATACCCATCACGGACCATCTTCTCCACAAGGTGACTTTCCCAAAAGTGCAGCTGTGCCAATCAGGAAAAAAGGTACGTGCCCCACATCCCTCACCCAAGCTGCTGCGCCCGAGTCCGAGTCTCAGTGGGAAATACTTTGTACTTAGTTCGTACAGGCCTACCTAGCACCCAGCACGCAGCGCAACGCAACTCAACGCAGCACAGCGCAGACCAGCACTCACTCCTTCCTTCCTCCATACCTACATACTTGGCAGTTTACCTTATTAGCCCCGGCGCTGCCAAGACCGCACTACTCCATGTAGGCAAAGCGAAGCTGCGGACCCGAGTGACATGAGCTCTCGCCTGCTTCTTCACCCGCTCCAGAGGTATCTCATGTCGCCGTGGCAGGGATGCTGCGCAAAATAGAAGAAACCAAAAAAGTCTTGGCAGCGCTCCCACTAGCCGAGTGTTCCCACCTTTCTCCTGCCTTTCTGCGACTTGCTGCACAGCAGCGACCGTCTTGCTGCTGTTTCGTCGGCAGCGAATGCCATGGCATGGTATGGCATGGCTGATAATCCCCCCTTCCCTTCCTTCCTATCCTGCAAAAAATGTGATACTGGCCCGTCCGTTAAAATGAACGGCGGAGCCCACTCTTTCTGCTTTATGCCCATCTCCTTCCCCGTGGGTCGCTCCTGATTTCCATCTTCCTCTACCTAGGTATTACTGAATACCTACCTACCTACCTACTTACCTATAACCATATTTTACCTATACCACGCTGTCGTCTCCTTTCCTTTACTCTTGGAGCCAGCCCTCTTATCATCCTCCTCCTCCTCCCTTTCTCATACCCTCCCCCCCCAGTCTTCTGTCGGCTCCTCGTGTCGAATCGCCAGCTTCCTAATTGCCATCTACCGAGAATTGTCTTCCGCTGCGCGACATTGTCAGAGTATCTTTTCTTCACCACGGCCTGCCTTGCGTCTCGATTGTATTTATTTCCTCCTATACGACGACTGGCCAATTCCAAGGGGTTTCGGTGGCTTGTTAGGGATCTGGATAACGATTAACGGATACTCGCCACGACGAAACACGACACTCAACGATTTCCGGGTGTAACACGACACGACACGACACGACACTGCCCCTCGATCCCTTCACCACCAAATCGGATAGCTGTCGCGGCCGAAATTAACTCGACATCCCCTCATTCGACCGGACTGCACTGGACTAGACTGCACTGCGCCCGAGGACTGCCGACGCTGTGGAGAACATCCGGGGACCGTCCGAGACCTCTGCCTATTACGAGCGTTGCAAGATAAACCCCGCGAGACCACATAGCCCGACATCATGGCCGACGTGAAGCCCCCCAGCGGCAAGCTGCCCTATGGCACCCCAGAGGGTGGATGGAAGGCGGTGCACACATGGAGAACCCCGGACTGGGTAGAACCCATCGTAAGGAGCCTCTCAATGCTTCCATGCCGCTGCAGTCGTGCACCACATCTTCAGGCTAACAAACAGCCCTAGCTCATCGTTTCCATCATGCTTATTGGCTTGTACGCCAGCCGCCGCAAAAACTACTCGATCCTTCGCCGCGGCAATGCGACATACGAGCCCCTCTTTGAAGAACGTAGCGACTCTCCTCGCATCTCAGACGACTCGTACGAACCTGTCCGCACTGATGCATACCCGCCCAAATACCGCACAATCTTTGGCTGCTTTCGCGTCAAGACCCCTAACTCGAGCCGTTTCGCGAGACACGTCCATTCGAGGATCCTGCAAAAGTTCCCCTTCCTCGTCGAAATGTTCTACTGGGCCATCACCTTCTTCTTTTACCGCATGACCGCTACGCTGGCCCAGAGCTACTATGGCAGCCGAAAGGCCGTCTGGGACGTCGCCCAAGACCACGGTCTGTTCTTGCTCGAGACCGAGGCCAAGTTCTTCGGTGAGGGCACCAGGACCGGCCCGGAGCGCTGGGTCGAATGGCGCGTCTCGCACTGGTTTCTCGAGGGCGCTCAAATCGACGACTTCCGCGGTATCTGGCTGACTGTCCTGAATCGCGGCTACTCCCTGATTCACATCCCCGGCACCGTCGGCTTCATCGCTTACTACTACGCCATGGCCCCGACCCATGCTCGCTTCTGTACCGTTCGCCGCACCATGACATTGCTGAACATGTGTGCCTTCATCATCTTCATCTTCTACCCCTGCGCGCCCCCGCGCTTGATGCCCTCCGAGTACGGCTTCGTCGACACGGTCAACCTCGAGAACGCCGAGAGTGTCTGGATGAGTGGCAAGTTTGTGAACAAGCTGGCTGCTATGCCGAGTATGCACTTTGGCTACGCCTTTGCCATCGGATGCGTCTTCATTGCTGACTCGGCCATTCTCAACCTTCTCTTTGGTCGCCTGCGTAACTATCTGCTCAAGGATGACTTGGACAAGTCGCTGGATATCGATGATGTCGAGCTGAAGGAGGTCCAGGAGAACCGCGAGCCCTGGAAGAGCTGGGCCATGTTCGCTTTTGGTGTCTTTTACCCGAGTTGGATTCTCTTGACCATCGTCGCAACAGCCAACCACTACCTCATGGATGCTTTTGTCGCTACCTTTTGCGCGTTGGCGGCTTACCTCTGCAACCGCGCCCTGCTGGTTTTCCTGCCGGCGGAGGACATGCTGCTCTGGGCCTGGAGACTGGAGAAACCGGTGCCGACTACCGGCCGCATGAAAAACATTGCAGTGCGCTAGATGTTGTCGGAGAGAAAAAGCTGAGGCGCGCCAGGTGATGCTTGAAACGAAGGATTGCCTGGCTTTGTATGTTGAAGCATTCTAGAGGCGTTGGGAAACCACATCGGCCTCGTTAATCTTGTACCAGAGGCAGGATCTGTGCTTTGTTAGCCCTTTTAATTAGGAAAAATTTCGCCGTTTGACAGAAGACGCTCCTTTGCCAAGCTCCGCTGCCACGCATTCGGAAGCCACGTCGTATCTTTAGACGTTTGCGTAGGTAACCCATAACCACTCGTATTTCGGCGCGCCCGAGGTCGAAAGCAGTTGTTCCAAGATCATCTCGGAACATTGTTGGGCTTCTTTCATAAACTGGCAGGCGGTTGGGGGGGGAGCGTATTTATGACACTGCCAGGTTACGCTGCCCGCTTTCATGCGTCAAGCCGAGAAATCCGGTACTACTCAAGCCCTTTCTCATTGACTTCGGAAGCTACGGGATCTGCGGGAGCTGCGGGAGGGCGGCGGCCGAAGATGCCGAGGGTGCGGCCCTGTTGATCCACCGCGGTTCGTCAGTTTAGGAACCAACAGAGAGAGAGAGAGAGAGAGAGAGAGAGAGAGAGAGAAAACCTTCGCTCGTCGCGACCTGCGATGGTGGCTGTTCAGTACTGTTGGCCGCGATGGGTCTGGATTTGCCGCCAGCGGGCGGCCTTCGAGGAGAGAGTGCGTCCCTCCCCTCGGTCCGGATCTCTTTCCCAATTCATCAGGAAGAAGACCTGGTTTTCTGCGGCTCCTTAGTACAGATCTTGTTCGGTACTGGGATTGCCCGTATTCAAGCGTATGTTGGCAAAGCGGGCCAGTGTCGCAAATTGACGCGCATTTCGGAACTCAGGTTTCGGCCCAACCGCGCATGTGCTGATGACATGAGAATGTGTGGTGTCTTGACAGAACTTATGGACGCTATCACCTGTCTGCTCAGCTTGACGCGGGACCTGTCCTGTTTATAAAGAATCGAGAAACTATGATAGTCTGTGTGTCGTCGTGGATGGATACATGATGTCCGAACCAGGATGCGACCTATCACGTCTGGGCCCAACACCACGTGTGGTTGTGCCCGCTGGTGGTTTCGCTCGCTACCTTCCAAGTCAAGATCCGACCATGTGAACGGCAGAGTCCTTGGCCGTTGGTCAAAGATAAGAGCCGATGCAAAAAGATGGCCCGAGCCTTGTGTTTCCCCATATCCCACCCTTTTATGTTCTTGTCTGTCGGGGAACAATATCTTTGTTGACGGCTATTGTCTCGTCTCCTGCTAGTTGTTGCCTGCGAACAATGTCTTGTATCACTTTTATCAATGTTCTCAGACCAATAGGTTGAGCGATGTGGACTTTTCAGTATATAGTGCCTTCGTGATCCTGGCCTTCCAGTCAGTCTCTTGATAGTCATCCAACTACATCAACCCGCATCTTATCTCATCACCATCACAAGATAGATCCTAGACACATAATGGCTGGAATTCCTTCACCCACGCCAGCTGTTTCCAGCCCATGGTGCCATGATGAAGAACCGCAGAACTACCTGCGCATCCCGGGTCTTGTTTTTGACGTCCCAGCGCTGATCCCGCGACAGCACTCGGCGGCCCTCAGATTCCTCCAGCCCTCCGACTTCGAGCTCGACATGTCGTTCGGCGAGTACTACACCCTCCTGGAGCCCCTCGAACGCGTGGCCAACAAGCTCGTCGACGTGTTCGACTACTGCATCCAGGTCCTCAAGCACTCCACTGGGCCCGGTACCCAGTCTTCCGTTACCGGCCCGTCCGCCGGGCGTCTCGTCACAATTCCCTCTGCGCTATGGGACGGGTTCTTTGACCAGGTGCTCAACATGCTGGGCCACGCGGCCGAGAAGGTCGGCCTGTGCTCGCTCGACGTGATGTGGATCGTCTACCTTTACACGCGAGCGTGGGAGAACACGAGCAAGACGTGCATGGCCAACGAGAGGGGGTACTGGTGCAAAGCGAACATCCACCACCTCCACGACTTGCTGGGGGAGTGGCATGCGCTGTTGAGGCGCAAGGGGCTGGCGGGCAATGTCATTTTTGGTGAGCTGTTTGGGATTAGACGGTAAGTCTTCTATCTGTGGCCAGGCCACATCGCATAGGGTGGGTGCTCGCTCGGAGCAAGGTAAGTCAAGTTAATATGATTGAGGCTATCCATAGTCACGATAAATGTGAGGTTTTCCCTGCGGCGTTTCGTTAACTTTTTAAGTTTGTGACTCGGGTTGGTCCATTGATACTTTAAGCTGATAGTGGATAAGGGGCGTGGAAGTGAGTGAGAACCCATGATACTGGGCCGCAGTCCGTTGCCTAGTGAGAGATTCGATAAAGAGCGGGTTGGGAGCTATGTGGAAAATGCAAATATTTAGAGCTTCTCCTCTCGCATCCCTAACTATGACAACTCATGTTTTAACCAGTACTCGTAACCACAAGTCGTCTTTTTGAGACATCTCTCGTCTCTTACTCGGCAGTTTCCCAGAGATCTTCAAAAGCTGCACGTGCAATGGTGAGCCTCACCGAGCACCACCGAGTACCACGTCAGGAAGCGGAAAAGATGAGCAGCATGAGAGGAGACACATCGTAGATGAATCGTAGATGAAGAAGATCAAAAATAATACAAGGAGGAAATAAACCACTGCGACGAAGCTGGTAGAAATTGCGCGCCTGCGGAATAGACTTGGTCCTTCTTCCGGCGGAGTTTGATGATGGCCGGAGATTCCATGACTTTCGGAGACCGAAACCGGGTGGGCGGACGAAACCCCCACCGCCGCCCCTCTTTTTTCAACGTGATGTCACGGCGGGTCAACCCGGGCGACATTCTTACGTCTGCCCATCTCGACTCTGAGACCTGCTCGGAACAGCCTCCCTCAACTCAATTATTCATCTTTTGAAACTGACCGAGAACCCCAAATGTTGCAATCGTTGGAAAACATGGCTCCGAGCAAGTACTCGCTGGCCACCCGGCTCACTGTGAGTTAGTTGCCGCTCTCGGAAGATGCACTCTGGCGCCGGGCCACGGCCACGCGCCCACTAACACCTTCCAGCTCGCGAACGGCAAGACAATCCCGCGGATCCAGCTGGGCCTGTACATGATGTCCGGCCGCGAGGTCACAAAGGCCGTCCCCTGGGCCCTGGCCGCCGGCTACCGCGGCTTCGACTGCGCGCAGATGTACCGCAACGAGAGGGAGGCGGGCAAGGCGATCCGCGACTTCCTGGCCAGCGAAGAGAACAATCAGGGCCTGACGCGGGAGGACGTCTTCTACACAACCAAGCTGGCCAGCAACAGCGCCTCGTACGACGCCGTGCGCAAGTCCATCAAGCAGTCGGTCGACGTCTGCGGCCTCGGCTACGTCGACTTGTTCCTGCTCCACAGCCCGTACGGCGGCAAGGAGGCCCGCTTGACGAGCTGGAGGGCGGTGGAAGATGCGATAGACGCCGGCGAGGTGAAGATGGGCGGCGTCAGCAACTACGGTGTTGCCCATGTGAGTGACTCGTTGGGGTTCCTAATAGCTTAGGCGAAGAAGGGCCGGGTCTAACGAGGGACGCAGATTGAGGAGCTGATGGCCTCGAAGCCCCGAATCGCCCCCGTCGTGAACCAGATCGAGGTTCACCCGTTCAACACCCAGACTCACATCAGGGAGACGTGCGCCAAGCACAACATCGCCATCGAGGCCTATGCGCCGCTGGCTCGTGGGATGCGCATGAAGCACCCCAAGATCCTCGAGCTGTCCAGGAAGTACGGCTGCACCCCGGCCCAGCTCTTCGTCCGGTAAGTCCCGCTTTTTAAGTTCTCCCTGCTTATGCGGCTGGCATGAGTGCTGAAAATGATTTGATTAATAGCTGGTCGCTGGACCACAACATGATCACTCTCCCCAAAAGTGTGAACCGGGACCGTCTGATTGCAAACGCCGACGTTTCGGGCTTTGAAATCTCCAAGGAAGACTTGGCTGCCATGGATGCGCTTGATGAACACTTGGTCACTGACTGGTAAGCCACGGAATTATGCCCTCGTCTTGACTTTTGCCGCGTGCAGGAAAATCAGGTCAAAGCTGACAGGACACCCCAGGGACCCGACTGAGGCACCATGAACAGGGGATGAGATGGTAGGAAGGCTTGCACGTCTTGATCTAAGCGCAAATATGATTTATATAGCCTGTTCTTTGAGTTACAATCGTCTGAAATGATTTGAAATACTTGGGCAAACACTCGGGAGTGCTCAGATACTCCGACCAGGCAAGAGGAAGTGAAACGGTCTACGCGGTAGCAGCTCGCATACGAGGTCCTTGATGCTGCAGAGTTTATATCTCCCAGCCGACAATATTTTATACCCTTATGGTATCTTCGAAAACCTTAGCCCCAGCTTCTTCCCTTGTGGTCAGATACAGTTATGATTGACTATGATGGCATATGTTTTCGTTGCGTTATTGATAGGAACGGTGATTCAATATGACTCATACCAATGATGACTCTACATCTAAACCATGGGTTTGTATGTAGGTACATGATACATTGACATAAGAGAACTTTACCTTCGAAAGCATGGGTTTGCGGGACGATTTTGGGAGGCCAAATGCTGTCGAGTGATCTACAGTAAATGATCGAAGCAACAAAGGAGAACCGGTTTTAAGAAAATTTGTCGCAAAACCGCTATCGCTTATTGCTGGCGGAAATTAACGCTCTATATCACACCGTGTCACACAGCCTGATGGCATTACAGAATGACTTGAACATGGGCGCACAACTAGACTATCAAGGCCGGCCCTCCGGTGACCAGTTATACCAACCCATATCGACCTCATCAATGACATCCCACTGGTCAACAAACTGCTTCTTCTTGTCTTCCAAGCCTTCTGTGTCAAGAATCTCGAACACGGTTCTCCACGCACTATTCCCGGCTCCGATGATCCACGCGTGTCCAGAGCTAAGCGCCTCTCCCCCGAAATGCATGTGCCCATCGGCGGCCGGTCTCATCAGCCAGGGAAGGGTACTACTGAACTGCCCCGGTCCAAAGATAGCGAATGAATGCTCCGTTTGAGTAGGCCGATCCGTACCAGTCGTACGCATGGTATCCTTCGAACTGCGACAGAAGGTACTCAGGAGATACGCCGTTGAGCTCCGCTAGACTTTTTAGGATCACATCTATCATGGCGTCGACACTCTCCGGTTGGTAGGGGGCCTGCGTGGTGGGGTTGTGTGGGTTGAGGTAGGAGCCCAAACGTGAGGCATCTTGTCCCCAGGCATAGCTGGCAATCATCGTTCCGGGCGCGTTTGGCAAGTCGATTCCATAGGAGGGATAAACACAGCGACGAATGGGGAGGTCGGTGAAGGACTGGCCGCCCTGGAAACGACCAGTTGCGAGGTTTTCCCACCCGAGACCGGTTTCAGCTCAACTGACCTGAACAATTTGGCATATTCAAGGGAAAGGGGCCTACTTACCATCGGGTCTTGAACTTGAACCCGACTTTGGAGGAGGGGTCATAGCTATAATTTGGATCGTCAGCATCTTATGGTGGGCACCGGAACGGAATAGAAGTGAAGAAGCTTGAACTGGGGGAGGAGCATACTTCAGGGTGCGGATCGCATTGTTTTCAAAGTAGCTTAGATCCAGCTCAGTCATGTTGATCGCCTGGAGAGCCCCAAGCGGGACAGTGGATATGACATATGCGTAGCTGTACTCCTGAGTACCGTTGACGACAATTTTCAGCGTGCCGTCGACATTCTTCTTGATGTCTGTAACCCTGTTGCGAAGGACCGGCTTGTTCTTAACGATGAGGTTCATGCCCTTGGTGAGCATGTCCATACCGCCGTTGATGAGGGTCCACTTGTCGATATCGGCGCTGTCGAAGATCCACTGCTCTAAGACTGCCTGAGACATTGACATCATATCGTAGTGACCAGTGGCGTCGTTCACGGTCTCCAGCCAGTCGATTTCGCTGTTGGAAAGGCCCTGGTCCAAGAGGAAACCTCTCACCGTTTTGGAGTCGTACTCCATAAGCAGGTTAAAACCAGAAGTGAAGTCCGCCGAAAGACTATCGGTCATGAACTTCACTTGGTTCCTCCACAGATCCCCTGCGGACTGAGCGTTGAAGGTTGAGTTGAAGAGGGGCACGCCGTAACGATCAGGAGATGCCGATGAAGTGTCCTGAAGCAGAGAAGTGACGCCGTTGAATCTTCTAAATGTGTTGTCCGTCCGGAATATGTAATGCTTCTGAACTACTTTGTTGTTTTCGGGCACCCGTTGATTAATGTAAGGGATGAGACTCCAAGATTTGTTGCCAATGATGCGATCCATGTAGGGCATGGGGGGGAAACGCATCGCACCCACGTCCTGTGTTTCTATAATCAGATGGAACAAGATGATGCGTGGCTCAGGCCAAAAGCTTACGTAGTAGTCATAGTATGCTGGATCGTTGGGCGTCGACTTATCCCAAGTCTCTTGATCAAAGTGGTAGGTGTTAATCCTCCCACCGATACGATCGGATATTTAGTGGATGTCGTAGTCAATTCCAACGGAGTCCAACAGAATTGCAGCATAGAGTCCTGTGGCCCCTCCACCAATGATGCCTACCTTCAGTGGAACATCTTTTGGGGTTGGCACTTTGCTGGAGTTGGTGTAGCAAGAACCGTCGACGGCTTTTCTGAAGAAGGCTGCGCAGGGATTCTCGGCAGCGAGTTTTCCGGCATTACAAATGTTCCTTTCCCCCAGACGAGCTGATTTGGACTCAGAAGTAGGTAAAGCGAATGTCTGTGCCAACAAGAGGGCGGTAGCGAGCGTGCGGGGATTGAAAGGTGACATGATTATCTTCCGGCAGTAGAGACTGTAATGCTGGCGAGGCTCTCGTTAACACATTTGTTCATCTGCAAGACAAATAATATATGCTGTCGTCCCGTGTTCTTATAAATTCTCCGTTGGTTTCATGTTAGACCGAGGAAAGCAACAATCCATGTTGATCGAATTGATACCACAGTAGCGATTTAGCCATGATCCAATTAGCCACATACATTTCTATGACTTGGGTTAGGACTCCGGTGGCATCCCCTTTGTCGGCACCGGCCTCCTTCACGTGGCTAAAGGACATGGAAAGCCGGATTGCACAAGTTGAGCCTCATTTACTTGCATGCCTCCCTTCTCACGAAGACAGGATGGCTGGGTCTCACATACCTCCACGCAGCCACAAACAATGCTATGTTTTCAGCTGAAGACCCCAAAGATGTGTTTGAATGAAAAGAAACTGGTAAAAGTATCGAAAATAATGAGTCGACAGGCAGAGATAATCTTAATAGTCTTGAAGACTAGGAGCTGTTGCTATCTTGGAATGCCGAAAGTGCCTGCAGAAACTTTTTGGCCCAGTCTACAAGTCTCCTGTCCACTCCAATACATTTCATTCATCACTCTCGACAAACTTTTATCACGGAAATGCTGGAAATGACTGTCCAGTCCTAATTGCCTTTCATTTCATTGAACTCTTGTGCATGGGTAGTATGTTCAGTGGCGGGATGTTGCGCGGGCGATCCTTCAGAAATCGTGTGCACTGCTTATATCCTGTTGTACAACCTTTGTAGTACTCATCCCAGAGAGCCATGTCCAGCATGTCAAACGCGGTAAACTGATGGATGTACTGCTCATATACGGAACACTAGGGCCCTTCTGATGTTTTTAGGACTCGATGTTGCAGCACGAAGATTTTGACTTGATGATGGTTTTCCCAGTAAGTTCGGAGAAGCAAGATCGATCAAACTTAGCTGGGAGCCTTGCAATAATCAATGGCTCTCCGGACTCGGAAGGTATTTGGTAGCAAATTGCCTATGCACTGTCATGGATCAAATCTAGCGCAGTAGTTTGCCAGGCTCCATTGCTGTGCTGTTTTTTTCATGTTCTGTCTTACATGGTGTGATTGCAATATTTCAGTTATTGCTTGCGAAAGACGAATTTCCCAATTAGTATCCTATGTTCTGAATGGTCAACTGGTGGCTTCTGCGGTCGGTTGCCAAACGGCAGATACAGTGGTATAATAAGTGGAACCCTTTTTTCGACGTTCATCCTTGCGTGCTCATTACTACGTCGTATGGAAATATATCGGTTCTGGAGGTAAGTTGGTTATGAGATTGCCGTGTTTGTAGATACCTACCTAGTGAAATGTGTAGAATTAGGCTAGGCGGCAATAGAAAGGCATGGAAGACGTACCTTGATTATGTTATTAATCAGGTGTGTGGGTATGTACAAGGTAACATCATGGGGAAATTTGGCATGGCTCTGCCACTGCTAGAATTCAAGGACTCAGATATAAGCTATTGCAACCGTTCGCACAGGAGGGCGTCGTGAGATAAGAGGCTGATTGGAAATGAAGAGTAATTACTATCTGAGCGCGTCTTCTTAGGGACTTTTGGCGTGCTTCAGGGTGCATGTAATACATCGATAATTGTGTGAGATAAGAAGTTATTGCGTTATTGCGCAACGGTGGAGTCAAGGCGGGGTAAAGGTCGTCCTTTACGTACTTGGCGTCAACAATGCATATAAACTGCCTGTTCTCCCAAACAAACGCCATTTTTTTCAACACAAGCCCATCGTGTAGTCGTGTGTAACAAGACTGAAGAAGCCTATAAATCACGAATACATTGCAATCAGGTCCATCCCCAACACCATATTATCATGTCGATCAAGAAGGTCGCCGTTGTCGGAGTAAGTTGACATGCCGAATGATCAAGCCACCCGAATCCCTCGATGCTAATTGCTACAGGGTTCCGGAAACCTTGGCCCCAGCATCGTGGGCGCCTTACTGGCTGGTGGATTTGAAGTGACCGCGCTTTCTAGAAAGGAGTCCTCCGCCACATTCCCTCCTGAAGTCAATGTCAAGAAGATCGACCTCAAATCAGTCGATGAGGTTACCGAGGCTTTCAAGGGCCAAGACGCAGTTGTTTCTATCGTTGGAACGGCCGGATATGGTAGCCAGAAGACTCTCGCCGACGCCGCGGTCGCGGCCAAAGTCCAGCGTTTCATTCCCTCCGAGTTTGGGGTTAACACCCGAGTGGTTCGCGACACCAAGATTGGCGGTATCTTGGCTCCCAAAATTCAGCTGGTCGATCATTTGATCGAGATTTCTCAAAGGAACAGCTCATTCACATGGACTGGCATTTCCGCAGGACCGTTCTATGACTATGTAAGACAGGCCCACACGTTCCTCTCTAGTTCGCGGGATACGATGACGTGGAGCTAACACAGCCTAGGTCTATGGGGGGCGTCTTCTGGGCTTTGACATTGAGAACAAGACTGTCGACATTTTCGACTCTGGAAATGAGCCCGTCTCTCCTTCTACCCTGGAGTTTATTGGCAAGTCGGTTGCGGGCGTGCTGAAGAACCTCGAAGCTACCGCCAACAAGTACATCAAAGTCGCCTCGTTCACAACAACTCAGCGTGAGCTGCTCAAGCTTCTCGAGGAGAAGACCGGCTCTACCTTTACCGTAAACAATGTCAAGACTTCTGACTTGGAGAAGACGGCCGATGAAAAGCTAGCGAAGGGTGACTATAGTGCTTTCGTACAGTTGCTTCAGCAACACCTTTTCGCCGACGGCAACGGCAACGCCGCAAAGGACAATGCAGCTGTGAACCTTTTGGGTTTGCAGGAGGAAGATATCAGTGCTGCAACCGACAAGGCCCTGCCCATCTGGAAATGAGCAACGGATGATGGGCGATGATGGTGTCTCTATAAACGCAAAATACAAATACTATCTTTCACCTGTTAAGGCCCTCAACGGTGAATATCCCCTTTTTCTGCATGCTGAACGCTTTCTCTATTTGATCTTATAGAAAGAAGGGACTGCTACTGAGCAACCTTTTCCAAACGAAGATGTTTGCTATAAAACATTGATAACAAGGGCTCTTGTACACTAGCAATCCAACGTTGTTCGATGTCGTCGAGTAAGTCACCGTATCACGTTGAGTTGTACAGCTGTCATGGCACTTTGTCTTCAATATAGTAGATATTATTTCGCAAGTTGGAACTCGTTATTTGGCATTCCTATTCAAGACTATATGCCATCGGTGTCGCAAGTTCGTCCGTATGCCATGTTGGTACAACCGGTTCTCCTAGCTCAATGTGCCAGAGTTTCACAATTCGTATGGAGAAAGGTTAACAGAAAGCACAATTCGTGGCTGTTAAGGTTGTTTTGCAGCCTCCGACATGATGCTAAACATTTTGAGTAGCTGCTTTCCGCAGTACGATAACCCAAACTCTGTTCCGAACTTTACTTCCATGTTTAGTAGGTCAGTTTGATACAGTATTTACTTATCGATTAAGAATGTTATCCCCCACAGCGTAGCAATTCCAACCATAATCTTGTGAAGACGACCATGTCTACGCCGGTGACTAACCGATTTGAATGAATGAAGAGTAGAAAAGAACCTGGGTGCGGCCATCTGCTAGTATCGAGTTCGGGGCCCGCTGAGAGGAGAGCTAAGAAGTGAAAGTCCACAACGCATAAACAAAGCCCGGTTCGCCGCCTCAACATTTTCGTCTGGTCTTGACAACGGCCAGCATAACCACCCAAATGTGGCCTGGTGAGATCTTCACGCAACTTTAACCAATCTAACATCCTGCGAATCGGCGAAAACATCGCAACAACCATCGGTTGGTCAACTCTGTTCCAAACCTTCGGCAGATACTGATGCATAACTGGTCAAACTTAATCAGTCAATGTGGGCGCCATCGCCTCGCCTTGGAGCACCTCGTCTTCCTCATAAAGCTGAGCAGTCCTCCGCAAGTTCATTTACGTCATCAACGTTGGGCTGCCATCTCTGTTTGCCATATGCGAATTAATCACACGATATTTGGGCGGCACCTGAGCAGATCAGTCGTTGGCCTACGAACCTCGCAACTCCACAACCATGACCATCCAGATACGAACTGCCTTGGAGCGCGACCTCAGACGGTGTGCCGAGATCGGGCATCAGGCCTTCGCCAGAAACCCATTCTCGAAGATCAAGTTTCCTGGCTATGTCCCGGATGACGGCTTCCTGGGCCTGCGAGCCAGCGACCTGGCAAAACAACTTCGAGAAGACCCGACCTGTCGAATGTTCGTCGCAGTGGACACCGAGCGAAGAGGCAACAACGCGATCGTGGGCTTTGCCAAATGGAACGTGTACCCAAATGGCATGCCTTACGCCAAGTTAAACCCTGCCTCGTGGGGCTTCGGTGCCAACATCGAAGCATGCAAAATGGTCTTTTCTGGGGTTGAAGCAATGCGAAATGCGTTAATGGGAGGAAAGCCATGCATTTGTAAGTCCGCTCTCTTTCCTTCCGGAGACAGCATTCGACTGAGACCTGTGATCTATAGACCTCCATATCCTAGTGACCGATCCGTTGTATCAGCAGCGCGGAGTGGGGCAGAATCTGATGGCCTTCGGCATACAAGAATCTCTCCATTTGGAGATACCGATTTACCTTGAGGCGACGGAGGCCGGCCATTCCTTGTATTCGAAAATCGGGTTTGACGATGTCGAGGTGCATCGTACTGACTTCTCGAAATTCGGAGAGTCCCGGCCTCACTTGATCTGGGCAATGATTCGGGAACCCTATTGTTGGTTCCCCTGAGAAGTGGAAGGATAGCATCAAGAGAAGCTTTCCATTACACGCTGCACGGTGTTTTGTCAAACAAGTTGCTACCACACATTCTCATTGCATGGCCTTGTATCTGTTAGATGCTTGATAAGACTACTCCATCTCCAACTCCACTAAACTCAGCCAATTTTTCTAGTCGCCGGAGATTGAGGACCGGTGGACGTTCATCTGCGAGGTCCACTTCTATGCCTTTGGTAGCAATCCCGTCGCCGATTGTGTTTACACCAATATTAGGGTATCCGACAACCAAACCACCTTCTCAACTGTTGCAGAGAAGTTAGTACGCAGATCAAGGGTCTATGGCCTTTGTCGTTGAAAATGAACAGCAAAGAGCCCTCTGCATTGGTTGTGCAGTTCCAGATTATCGTCTACGGGCTCACTGCCTTGATAGCAGATATAATATCACCCTCATATAGCTAAATTATGTGTTGAATTATGGCCTCATTTTTAAAAAAGCAGAAGAAGAAAAAAACAAAAAAGCAGAGGAAAATCCCCGTAGACGACGATTTGGGCAGTAACATGGATACGGGGGGAAGGAGATGTACTAACGTGTGTGATTGGTTAGGAAATTGAATGCCGTGGAGATGATTAAATATCGTCTTTAGTAGTGATTACCGGATTATCCAGGTACTAAGAAGCTCTAGATTATCATTATCAGCTCTGATGTAGGAGGCAGAAGGTGTGGTGGCTTTTCAGAGCCGGATTGGCGCAGACGTAAGCTGAGCTGGACAATCAAGTAAAAGCCCTAAGCTAACAAATAACTCTCGTAGTTTCCTTGCAGAATTCGAATGCGAATAAAGTTCTACATACTAGACTTTTATGTAGATGAATTAATGGTGGAAGACTTCTATATGTTGATGATTATCCTATTATGATGTCGCCCTCACTATTTTTGGGCCTTAAGAAGGAGAGATATAGCAGAATACAATTGCAAAGGTCTCGGAAGGAGCAGTGAAGATGGCATGAAGATAACAAGCAAGACAGAAACCAAAACGAAATCAGACAGAAAAGAGTAAAAAAAAAAAAAAGCATGTCTCCTTCTCCGTGTACCTGCAACGGGTTAAACCCCATAAACCCTATGTCTCTCCATCGCCAGGCTTTCTAAGACCAATACCCTTCACCTGATGCCCCCCCAAGCCACCCAACCCAACCAAACCAAGCACTTTAGCTCTATATAAGTAATGCGGCGATGCCCATTGCGAAAGAAAGTGGGATGATGGCGCTGGAAAACAATCCACTACCAGAGCTAGTAGGTACAGGAACCGGCTGGCTTGAAAGGGTGGTGGTGGCGATGGTGGCACTAGCTGTCGCAGTCGCGACGGCAGCAACAGTCTGGAGCAACGTTGGCGTCGTTGTGTAGGCCATGAGGTCTGTTGCAAAAGAAACGCTTGAGAAGGGGAGGCTCGAGACGGATGATGCACCCGGGAAGGCCAGTCGTTCGGCAGCTGGCGCAGACGGCTTCAAAGAGGCGCGGTCAAAGTCTCCCGGGCTCAAGACGCTGGGAAAGGGCAAAGTTAGTACAATGTGGTTCCTGGTGGTTGCAGCCGACTAACCTGTCAATCACGTGGGCGACCCCGTTGTATAGGATGGTGTTGGGGAACGTTATCCTCGCGTTGTTTACCCAGGCAGAACCGTCAGGGAGGACGGTAAAAGTAAGGTTGGCGCCCTGGAGGGAAAGGACCGTGACGTTGCCCAGGGATGGAGAGAAGATGACGTTGTTGGGGATGATGTGATAGCTCAGGACCTCCTGGAGCGTCTTGAGGTCCGCCGACGCAAGGACGGAGCCGATGGACCTGAAAGCATCGTCGGTGGGCACGAAGATGGTGTAGTCGGAGATGTTGAGGCCCTGGACCCCATCCCCAGTCAGGCCAAAGTCGACGTTCAGGTGCGCAGCCTCCAGCGCGGCGTTCATGGCGAGGTAGCCGGACCTGAATGTGAAGAGCTGGAGAGGAGCGCCAAACGAGAGGACGGTGTCGACCTTGTGGATCGTGATGCCCTCGCCCAACTTGATGTCCTGTTGGTTCAAGTCAATGCGTTGTAAAAAGTCAAAGTACGAGGAGATGGACCAACAGCTTGGGTGACGGTCGAGACGGTCAGCTCTCCGGACAAAACGCACACATCGTCGCCGTTCTTGACGAGTCCGTTGTAAGCGCCGCCAGTGAAGTTGGAGAAGGGCTGTACGGCAGAGATGTACGAGTCGTCGAGCAAGGTCTGGGCAAAGGTGGGGACATTGGTGATGACGTTGGAGGGGTACACTCCTCGGAAGACGTGGTTCGCGAGGAGCGCGCCGACGGCGACCGTGTCGTTGCGGAGCTCGATGGCCTGGCCCTCCGGGACGTCCCGGGGGACGTTGGCGAAGGCCTGGTTGGTGGGCGCCATGATGGTGATGTTGAACGCCGAGGAAAGGGTCTCTGCGAGACCGTCGACGAGACCGACGAGCTCGAGCAGAGTGCTGAGGTCGTCTTGAGAGGCGAGAAGAGCGGCGAGGTCGCCCTGGGCCAGGGACGAGCCGGCCATCAACACGCAAGACCAAAGTGAGAAACGCATGGTGGATGGGATGAGTTCGGAAGATGCGAGTTGCAAGGTTGATGGTTGTGCTAAGAGTAAAGGTTGAAGAGTGCGATGCGGTGCTGTTGAGTTGAGTGCGGTTTCAGAGGTTGATGAGCCAGCGATGTGCTCTTATATGTCGACTCCGGCTGAGATTCAACCACACTGTCCGCTGCCTCCGGATTCCAAGGTCTACGATGCTGATGGTCATGACGTCCAGAAATCTGAACCTGAATCGAAGAAAAGCAACTGATCTAGCGTTTGCCCGTCCCCCCCCTCAAGATTTCGATATTTCATGCATCATTTAGTCTTGCAGTTCCCGGTACCGAGAACTGCACAGCCCATGTGTAGGCAAGCGGTTTGCCAATCGCTGAAGGTATCTCGAGATGGTAGGCTGCCCGAAGCTGGCGAACTGCTTACTTGCAGAGAAGCAAAACCTGGCTTGGGGATCCCGCAGGATGCAACGGCGCTAGCACTGTGGGGTTACGAAGGACTGTTCCGGCCTAGTTCGTTCGGGAGTCGTTGATTCGGAACGGCGCTAATGAAGTGGGGTTACGGCCCGTCGATTTAAGTTTAGCTCGGTCAAGGGGAGGTTGCCCGGCGAAGGCGCTGGGTGTGGCGCCCTGCATATGCATGTGTCGACTGATGTGGACGCTACCAGATCAAACCTAGGTACCTACCAGGGGCAGAGAAAGTGTGTAGGTACCTAGGTCTCGGGTCTAGGTCCAGGTCCTGTCACGGTTGGTTTTGCAATGTGCCATGTAAGAGAAGTGTTCGGCCTGGGCCAGTGATTTGTTCCACGATGGTCCGTTTAAGCGACCAACTTCAGGACCAAAGTTGGGCAGGTTGTTCAAAACGCAGTGCCTGGTATCATAAGCAGTGAAGATAATCGACCGACAAAATGAGATGTTCTGTGATGCAGACTTCATGAGTCACGGCGTGAAGAGCGAAGATGGCACAAAAGTCGATAATGTTGCTAGGGTCCACCGGTAGAGCCATGGCAGGCTCTAGTGATGGAGTTTGTAGGTGGCAGGAGTGCTGGAGACAAAACCATTGTCAAGATCAGCTAATGTTCAGCCTCAATCCCTTGGAGAATAACAAGAAGGGCAACCAGACTGGAAGCCCAAGACGAGACCGAATCGATGGCAGCGACGACGCGAAAGAAATGGCCAGAAAAAAAAGGGGTCCGACAGGGGACGTCTGCAAGGTGGATAGTGCCGATGCGCGTCAACTTGATTGTGTAACCCACTGCGGGCTTGTCAGAGTGACTGAGGGTTGCCACCATTGTTGTGGGGTTGTGTATCGCAGAGCGGAAAGCCCTGGATTCATCGAGGGATGATAGGAGTCCGCGGCAGCCAATAGACCGACTTGCAAGTCACTCGAGGATGGCGTTTGCTTCAAGGGTTGACCCCGGTTCCGTGCCTGCATCTCGTGCTGATAGTGACTCTTCCCTCACAAAAATAGCCAGCGCAAACGCCACAAGTCAGAGCTACCGACATGGTGGTGGCCTGGGAGAGCTCAAAGTCTTCCTGCTGGAGGGAGTGTTGCAGAAGGAGGCCAGCCTCAACGTTGAGTGAGCCCTTTACAAAACAATCATGTGCCGATCATCTGTTGGTGCAGCAACCGTGCAACTCTGGCGTCCGCGGTGGTCCTGACGATGTCAAGAGCCGTTTGCAGGACGCAAGCATCTTGGAGCCTACAAGCCAAGTTAGATGATGATGGCAACGCGGCGCGGGACACTTTAGGACGGACAAGGACTAGTTAGCTCGTCGGTTCAGTGCATCAGGTCAGTCCAGTGCATCCCTGCCCGAACGGGGGTCCGAATGTATGATGTCAGACGAAAAGATGGGCGCTAGGGGCGGTTCCATCATCACCGCGTCAGGAAGGGGAATCGCTTGGTTCAAATAGCAGCGAGTGCCGGGACAGTCGGGGGGGTTGATGCGGTCTTCCCCCCCCCCCCAAACTGCTGAATTGGGACGAAAATCAATAAAGACCTGACCACCTCTAACGACTCTTCCTAACACCGATCCAACTAAACATCCGTCAACGGCAAGCATGAGCGCTCAACCAATCGGGCTGACGACGGTGCCGAGGCTGCTTCGTAAGTGTGGCTTTCATCGTGTGTGGGTGGTGGTGATGCGACACGGGGCTGGCTGGCTGGCTGACTGACTGACTGACGTTCTTGCTCGGCGGACAGCGGTGACGGGGGCGTTTGCGCTCCCGTTCACGGTGTACTACGCGTTCCTCAGCCTGCGGGTGGTGGGCCAGCGTCTCAAGGACGAGCACTACCTGGGGGAGAACTCGTCGGGGGCCGGGGCGGACAGGGAGACGCGCGAGGCCAACAAGCTGTACCTCGCGTCGCGGTCGCACGCCAACTTTGCTGAGAACGTGCCGCTGGCGTTCGTGCTTGCGACGGTGGTGGAGCTCAACGGGGGCAACCGGCGGGTGCTCGGGTGGCTCCTCGGAGGGTTCCTGGCGCTGCGGGTGTTGCACGCCGAGGTGGGCATCATGCGGCCCAGGGGCATAGGCCGCGGCAGGCCGGTGGGCTACTTTGGCAGCATCGGCGTGATCGGGACGCTAGCGGGCTACGCGGCATACCTGGCCAAGGGGTACTGGGGGTACTAACAAAAGCAAGGCAAGGCACGAGAGGTGGGAGGTGGTGAAGCAGTCAGTGTACATGGTGCATCGTATCAGGAGGTGTGCAACGTGCGTGTGTAGGTGGTTGGCATCACGAAAGGCGGAGGTGGAGGATGTGTGAGTGGAAGAAACAATGCAATTGTTTGTTTGTTAGTTTGTTAGTTGGTAATCATTCCACCCACCCACCCACCCGCAGCCGAGTCTAGGTAATGAGGAGCGAGGCTGCAAAGCATCGCAGGACCTGGAGCCCGGGGAGCTGGCCAGCGCATTGAAATTGATGCCGTCCGTCGCACAAGGCTCCGGGACCGGACCGAATCCCAACTGAAGCATTCAAGATGCTGCTTCCTGCTGGTTCAGGGGACTCCGGTGAAGACATGTTTACGTCCGTCTTCGAGCCACCGATGCAAGCTTGCCTCGAACTGGCATATCATCATCCAAAAGAGTTCAAGGAAGCAGTGGCAGTTATGCTGCGCAAGCCAGGCAAACCGGCAGAGTCCCCAAACGCCTATCGCCCAATCGCTCTGTTGTCCGCGCTAGGCAAGGTCCTAGAGAAGTTGTACGCAAACCGTTTGACGAATTTCCTGCTAGGTTTCGCCTCCCAAAACGGCACCTCATTCAGCGCCAAGAAGACGCAAATCATGCACTTGTCCAGGACCAGATCGGCAAAGCCCTTCCTGGAAATACGCAGCATCCCAGGTCTTCCCGCCAAAGCAGAGACCGTTCTTAAGATCCTTGGGGTCCACTTAGATTACCGTCTCACTTGGGTTAATAATATTAAACACGTAAGGCAACCTTATCTATCACAAAATGTATTTTATTTGCTAATTATAGGCACGTAAGCTCCCCTTATTACAGCTTTTGACCAAAGTCTGGGCCAAAATGCGTCATCTCTTACCCATCTCCGGATCGACTTGGGGACCGCCCCTAGTTTAGTTATGGCAGCTGTACATCACTTACATACGCCCCGTCCTCTCTTACGCCTGTGCCGTCTGGTTCGTCCTCACGACTGCCGATGCCTGCTGCAAATGGACTTTGACCGCCCATCTCCCTTAACAGCTCGAGACTCAAGATTCCGAGTGCTTGAGACCAATTTCCGGCGCCTTCAAGCGGAACTCTGGCGACATGCTCTGCAAGGAGCTGTTCGTCGAAAAGAACAGATGTTAGCACACTTGCAACGTAACCCACCGGAGATTGAATAGCGAGGGCCTTACAAAAAGCACGACACCCGTCAGTCATTTCCTCCATCCTTCACATCGCTCATTGACATAGTTTTCGCCCACGCCAACAAAGGAGTCTGCGATTATCATTATACTCGTCAACCATTTCCACTTTTAATAAAACTGACTACGCGCCTCGTACGACTTAACACCATGGTTTGCTTTCTAGATCTACCACGCGAGATACAGGACATAATCTATATTCGATATGTCACCGTTAACGGCGGTTACGCCCTAGACTTCGGCAGTAATATACTTAAGGGGGCCGATGGCGAATCTATCGATTACGTCTTTATACTTACTTATAAGAGTTTTACTAGAGAAATAAAAGGCGTAGCCTTATCTTTAAATACTATAATATTCTTAATATTCTACTTAAAAAAGTAAAAACCCACTACTAGCCGCTATTATATTATAATTGAAACACTTATTAAGCTATAAAACATACTAATTAACGATATTTATCTTACTACTTTTAAGATACCTAACAATATTTATAAAAACTTCTAAAAGCTTACCCTATATTTATACTATACGTGGATATCCTTTAAAATAAAAGACCTTTTTTTTCTAAAGATTATTATATACCGGTAGGACCACCAGGCTGCTATAGCAAAACACTATCTATATCCCGTAATTTCGTTTACTTTATCCTATAAGCGATTACAGCCTACAGGCACCGCTTTAACAACAATTAATTCGCTAAATTTGAGACCGCCATATATACAAGTAACTACGTATCAGTTAAGAGCTTAGTAAATTTTAACCCTGACCTCTAGTCAATTCCTACCAGACAAGAACTTAAGGAAAATAATATTAAGTATAGTGGATAACCCAGTAAGGCGTATTAAGTATATATGGTATAATCCTTATTCGGGTAGAGTCAACAAGATCAATCATCGCTACTCGGCTGCAGCTGTAGCCATCCGGTTCCTCGAATCCTTGCCAACATCAGGAGTATCGTATTGAACGAAGATCGGGCAGCTGTTGCATTTGAGGAATGCTATGGTCTCGGACTCATCCCATATTACCAGGAGAACCCGCGTCTTCGTGTCGAAGAGTCAACAGGTGGCGGACTGTCTTCCAAACGAAAACGGCAAATACGATATCTTACACCGCGATTCCTTTTGAAGGTACAACTTTTTGTCTAGAAGAAATGTCTTTTGGTATGGCAGTTTGGATTGTGGAATCCTTGGAACTCAAGTCCGCAGGGAGGCCGCCAGGTTCATTCACTCTCACTTTCGATGGGGACCGGGTATGCTTAATAATGTTCGAAAATGCTGTACAACGCGATGCGGCGTGGCAAGCGGCTATCGATGTTTGCCTTGACCGAAAGTTTCATCCCCCTTTATCTTGGCATAAAAGGCGGAAAGACCCGCGGAACTTTTACGGCGCAGATGAAGATGGCGACCTCATGGGGTATGTGCTCGAAGCCTTTCCACAGGCAATACGAGACATTGCGGATGGGAATTCGATCGCCAAGTGCAACTTCGCGTTGGAGGAGCCATGGGACGTGGAACGGCTGGTTGAGAAGAACAAGGGATCGACATTGGCAGAATGGAAGGCCGGCTGGTACGATAGCGAAAAGACCGAACGTGTTGATGAGGCTGCACACCAGCCCGCCACGCCCTCGCCAAACTGGATCCAGCTTCTTTACGAGAACAGTTGGGACACTGAATTGCCCTATCCGTCAAACCAGGGTTATTCTTCTTCTGGGAAGAGAAGCGATTATATCAATTCATATCCCTCATTTAGATAGCCAGCACGTGCCAATGAGGAACACGAGAATGGAATAGTTGCCAAGACTCGAGGCAGGCTTTTTAGACAGCGGTGCGTCCGGTAACGTTCCACTTATGGTTCTGCGATATTACATAGCTTGCGGTTCTCTTCCAATGTGTCGAAACAGGTCGTTTCGGTCAGCATGCACATCGGATCACCCCTCATTAGCATGCCGGAGCAAACCATCTATTTACAGGAATGGGAAAGAAGAAGAAACACCGTATTGTTCAGCTTCACATATGGCAAGTCTCTCCACTGCTGGTATTAGAGTCCCGTGGTGTAGAAGACACAGAATATAAAATTTATATCTTTTGCACTTTGATAACGTTTTCCTCCCTGTTGTGGTCGTTGCCTATCGCAGCCCCCTCCCCTTCACCCCTTTCCCCTGCCATGTCAGCGTGTTTGCGGCGTAGCAGCTGAATGCGGCATGGCCCCAACACACGAACGACATAAACAGCCACAGGACCCGCCGCCTCGCTCTTCTAATCGCTTCCTCCACGAAAACCCAACTACGTCCTACGAAAAGCTCAAAAACAAAGACACCACCACCGGCGGCCAGGCAACACACCAATCGAGAGTTCCCCCCCAAGCCAAATCTCACCCGTAGCAACAAATAATCCCCATCCTTACCCGCATCACCACAATGAGAAACCCGTTCAAGCCTAGAAAGGCACCCGCGCAAACCTGGACAGCCAAGAGATCGTCTGTCCTCTCGGCCGACGACCCTGTCTTCCGAGGCCTCGACGAGACAGGACACAGGAGTCTGCAAGCGACCCCGCCCGTCCAGCATCGGTCGATGCCTTCCCAGGACCTCGCCGCGGGGGGGTCTCACGGACAGGCCGCGGGCGACGGCGCATGCGCGCTGAGCGCGGGGGCCGGCTCCCACGACAGCATCGCCGCCGACTCCGCGCACGGGTACGCTGCGGTCGCCGGGTCCTTCGCCGGTGCTGATCACTCTGGCCAGTGATGGCGAGGATATGGTAGCCCGGTCGTTCTTTGCTGCGTGGCGAGGCTTTTTGAAGGGGCGCGAGCAGACGGGGGCAGCGATTTGTTGGAGTCGGCACGCTTTTGCATGGTTCCTTGGCAGTAGCGTAGACGAATCGTCTGCATTGGGTCATCGAGGTTATAAGAAGAGAAGCAGGGCAGGAGTCTTGCCGAGCCAGAGGCGGTGAATAGAACCCTGGGCAGAGTTGCAGTAACCAGAGTGAGAGTATGAATTAGTATCAATATCACATTGGACTGTAGAAACTGCAGCCCGAGGTTCGTACAGAGTCTGCTCAACGAAACCTTGATGGATCATGTGTATACTGGGACTGTGCTTGCAAGACTTTTGACTTCATCGGGTGAGATTCACTTATATGGAAGCTAGTAAAACGGGGGAAACGTTGACTACCTTCTGCTCCCACTGGATCGTGAACAGTCTTCTGCTTCCGGTTGTGATGTTCGGGTAACAGCTACGCAGGTAGCTGCGGCTTCCCATGCCGAATCGATCGAGGCAGATATACGCTTGGACTCGGGCCCAAAAGAATCCCCGTCACCCCGTACACCGGCCGCTGGAACACGGCGTTCGTGAACGGGGCGAACAAGCTGGCCGGGAGATTCAGGCGCATGGAATGCGCGGCGAGCGCCGACTGGGCGGACCGGGGTGAGGTGTTGGCGAGGCTGATGCTGTTGGGCCGCATGTAGAGGATTGCTCATGCGAAGGGAACTCGGCCGAGAAGCACAAGACAGACTCGGTGAAGAGTGGCTTGAGCGGGGAGGAGAAGCTCAATCAGAAGATGGTCATTTCGAGCTCCGGACCTTTGATGTCACTGCATCGCAAGCAAGGACACTGCAGGATAAATTATGGAACGCAGGCAGAGAGAGCATCGATGTCCAGGGGGAACACAGCCTCCGAAGACCGGAGCGACCCCAGTCCCTTCATGTGTCATATCCGCATCCGCAACCGGGTCTCTAGGATCTGCGCTCGTTGCTCGATTCTCAAGAGGTGATTCCTTAGCAGGTAGGTGATTTTCTCTAGTTGGAATTACAGATTGTACGGTTATTGTCTTTACAATAGAGCACTGGTGAAGGGATGCAATTGGAAGCCCAACAGAGGTGGCCGCCTCGCCGATCAGCAACGTCGACGTGTCATATAGGGGCATGGGTTTACACCTCATAGCGTAACACCACGTTGTGGGAGTGACCAGCCCTGTTGCAGAGAACAGCTTCACCTGAGCCATCTTTACTGATCCACCGATAAGCAGGACGCAGAGCTCGCGTGGCAATCTGTTCGGATGAGGGCTCCGAAAGACGGGGAGTCAAGGTCGTGGGCGGCACGGCCCGCGGCAATGGGCCCTGGACTAAGGTGAAACCTAATCGCCGTGCCTTCTCAGGCTCGCAGACTGTCAACTAGACAGGGGACGATGCAGCAGGCAATCCGGATGACTGGAACGAGGGGGGGAATCCCATAGGAAGGGAAAGATATGGCAGGAGACAGCGAGCGAAGAGATAGCCCGTCTGTTACCAAGTTCGGCATGTTATCAGGATACCTTCCCGGAACAGATGGGTTTGCGGGGACGTCCCCGGCATTCTTATCTAGGCCCCTGCCACTTTTGTTCCGACGTGGGATAGATGGACGACGTCAAAGTTCAGCGTCACAAAGAGGTCCTCACGGACTCCACTCCATCGTAGGACTCAGGGTGTTCGGACATCAGCAACAGACTTCGTTGCTGCGTGCGTCGGACCTCGGTCTTGGTGTGAGTACAGTCGACAGCCGGGGTTGTCTTGTGAAAGGAGAGTTGAGAGAGAGAGAGGACGAGGCGGTATTGCATGCTTGTAAGCCACACTTTCGTCAGCCACGAAACCTCATGGAGGCAGACGGGGACGTGTCCCACAACGATGAGGGGAAAGAAGAAGGAAAGGAACAAAAGCCTTCTTTCAACAAGGTTCCTCGGCGCAAAACCAGAAGACCTTCCTAGATGAAGGAACCGCCGACGGGTGCAAGCTGGATGCCGAGTCTCGGGTAAACGCGCACGAGGGCCGGCAAGGTGTCGCAGTCGCTGGCATCGGTTGTTGGCGGCTCACTGGAGGCGGCTCACTGGGGCGGCATCACGCGATGTTGGCTGGGATGACTCGATGATGCCGAGACTTTGCAAGAGATGGCATGAGGAAGGAAGCAAGAAGCGAGAGCAGCCTACTTTCCTGTCTCATCTCTTGGCCCGAGACGGCATTTCTGAGCTGAAGGCCAGCAAGGTGGTTAATTTGTTGGGGGAGCTCGTGACGTTGACAGAGTTTTCCTTCGTCTGACTGCGTGTGACACGACACGGAGGCCCGGGGTGCGGGATGAGGATCGACTTCCTTGTCAGAGGCGCGGGCTGGACGTCGGTACACGCCGATGGGTGGCACTCAAAAGGGCCTTTCGTCGTTGCACCAAGCGTGGTCGAGGCGTGCAGGTAGGTAGGTACGCTAGGTGCCTTTGGGGTTCGGTGTATCTTTCCCTTCCCTGCCGAGGAAAGAGCAGTTGATGCTGCCTGCAACATCCAAAGAGGGAAAGAGGGAACGACATGGCATTGGGACATTGTAGTGCCCCAGACGCAACGTCAGGAGGGTAGGCAGGCAGGTTCGGAAGTCCCTTCCCAGCAAGTGCTCTGTTGCAAAAGGAAGGCAAGGGCGTTCGTTCATGCCCACAAGCAGCGAAGGGAAAGGGTCAAATCTCGATTACCCACCCAGGCTGTGTCATCACTGTTGGTAATTGATTCTATTATGTAGACAAGTGATAAGGACAGTCAGTGCACGAGGGTCGGCTCTTGCTTTTCCCTGCGACGACAACCTCATGGCTACCAATTGTAGAGCATCCAAGACAAATGCGCAGCCGCCGTGTCGCTCAACCGGGCATGTGAAGAAGTCTCAGCACTAGGGCAATTGATGTTCGACACAAGTCGGTGTTGCCCTTCTCCAAAGTGTCGCCAAGGTATGTTGCTGCTCAGGAGGCACGTATCGTGTGTAGTTTACTATGTATGTGTATCCGTATAGGTTAGGTAGGTACTTTGCATACATGTATGTATGTACGTACCCGCACATCGCAGCGTCGTTCCTTCCCCCGAATTTTCAATGGGCCCCGCCCTCCGCCAAAATTTTCCCACTTCGACATCTTCACCTCGGATCGCGTCATCGGGCGAGTGGACCGCAAAGAGGAAACTATGACACAGAACTTTTCCCTCCAGACCACTGGGGCGGTTCCCTCAGAACAACCCTTGCCGACACCCCCCTGACGGCCTCCCTGCTAAGGAATACCTACCTAACCTGAGCGAGAGGCTCTGTCTGCATGTCCACCACGGACGCCATCTCGCATACTGTCGCTGCACCCGCCCGGGACGGTTAGTCCTCGACTCTCCCTTGAGCTCTTCGATGCCAATACGGCCCTTTTCTCCTACGGACGGGCCGAGTCCAGAGCCTCCAATGGTTGGTACCCTTGACCTTTTCCCATGTACGGCTCGCTTCCAATAGTCCTGTGCATGCCATGCCTTGGGTACTTTACTCACCTAGGTACCTGGGTGGTTTGCTTCGTAAATGGCATGGGTTCGCCGAGCAACTTTTTCTCGTCCCCCAAGACGGCCATCCATCCATCCATCCATCCCATCCAACGCTCCACGCAGCCCGGTTTACGCCCTCTCCAATGTCTCGCCACATGGCGCCAACTCGCTGTCTCTAAGACGTGATCTGCTTGGCGGGGCCCCGGGCCCAGAGAGACATAAAGTCTTCTCGGCGCGCCTTCTGCTCTGTTCGACCGACCGACCGACCGACCTCCCTGCTTGCCGCCCCGTCTCCCCTTCTCCAGTCTCGCTCGTTTTGTCTTATACCAACGAGAAACGGCCAACAAAGGATCAGTCGCAACGGCCGCCAACATGTCCAAGCTCCTCGACAAGCTCAACGGCGTCTCGTCGTCTGCCGCTGCGGCCCACGACACCGAAGTCGGTATGTCACTGTTGCCTACTTTGTACCCATCTATTCCTTATGCCCCTCACTCTTTATGTGCGAAAGGGGCCTGTAAGAGCAGCCTTGGGGACGCACCGCTGACTCCTGCATCTAGGCCGCATCGAGGATGCCCGTGAAGCCAAGCGGAAAATCGGCGTCACCACAGCCATCTTCCTGATTGTAAACCGCGTCGTCGGTACCGGTATTTTCGCCACCCCCGGAACCATTTTCACCCTCTCCGGCAGTGTCGGCCTTTCCCTCTTCATCTGGGTCGCCGGTATGATTATTGCCCTTGCCGGAACTGCTGTCTACCTCGAATGGGGAACCGCCATTCCCAAGAATGGTGGCGAAAAGAATTATCTCGAATACGTCTTCCGCAAGCCCAAGTTCCTGACCACCGGTCTCTACACCGGCTACGTCGTCCTGCTCGGCTGGGCCAGTGGTAACTCGGTCGTCTTCGGCGAGTACATCCTGCACGCCGCCAACGTCGAGGTCGGCCGCTGGAACCAGCGAGGCGTCGGCCTCGCCTGCATCACGTCCGCCTTTTTGATCCACGGTCTCGCCCTCAACTGGGGCCTTCGTCTGCAGAACGTCCTTGGATCCATCAAGCTCATCATCATCTTCATCATCATCCTCTGCGGCTTCATCGCCCTCGGAGGCCATGTCAAGCTGCCTGAGGACCAGAAGCCCAAGAACTTCACCAACGCCTTTGAGGGCACCACCGGCAGCCCTTACGGCGTCGTCACCGCTCTCTACAACGTCATCTGGAGCTACATCGGTTACAGCAACGCCAACTACGCCCTCTCCGAGACCAAGAACCCCGTTCGCACCCTCAAGATCGCCGCCCCCGTCGGCATCATCACCATCTCCGTCCTCTACATGCTCGTCAACGTCGCCTACTTCGCCGCCGTCCCCAGGGAGGAGATACTCGAGGGCGGCCGCCTTGTTGCCGCCTCCCTCTTCCGCAACGTCATGGGCGGCACCGCCGAGCGCGCCCTCTCCGTCTTCGTCGCCCTGTCCGCTTTCGGTAACGTTCTGAGCGTCATCTTCTCCCAGGGCCGTCTCGTTCAGGAGCTCGGCCGCGAGGGCATCTTGCCTTGGTCCCGCTTCTTTGCCAGCAACAAGCCTTTCAACGCCCCCTTGGCCGGTCTTTTCGAGCACTGGCTGATCTGTGTCATCACCATGCTTGCCCCTCCTCCTGGTAAGACCTCCGCACTCACCATCGTCTCTTCCCTCTGGACATTGCCGCTGACCCTTTTGCACCACAGGTGACGCATACAACTTCATTCTCAACCTTATCAGCTACCCCCTGGCTATCATCAACGTCTTCGTTGCCGCCGGTCTGGCCCATCTCTACCTCAACCGCCAGAAGTGGAACTGGAACCCTCCCATGAGCGCCTCTCTGCCCGTCGTCATCTTCTTCATGCTCAGCAACATCTACCTCGTCATCGCCCCCTTCGTCCCCCCCGAAGAAGGCCAGAATGTCTACGAGAACCTCCCCTACTACCTCCATTGCGTCGTCGGCATCGCCATCATCGTTGCCGGCGGTCTCTACTGGGTTGTCTGGGCCAAGATCATGCCCAAGATCGGCAAGTACGAGCTGGTCCGCGAGACTGTGGTCGACGAGATCGACGGCTGGGAACGCAACGTCTTCTTCCGCAGGCCGTATGGCGAGTCTGTTACTTCGGAACACCGCGTCCCTTCTCCCGAGGTGGCCAAGTAACCGTCGAGTGCGGCCACCACTTCTTGATGAACTCAGGTGCCTGATGGTCTGGGAACCACTTGGATAAGCACCGAAACTGCGTCGTTTAATATACCCTAGAAGCGTACATGTATATAATAATAGAACACCCAATAATGTTCCGGTGAAATGGATTGCCGACTACCACCTCGCACTCGGAGTGAGATGTGCGGGGGCCACCGTGCAAAGTGTCCCGCTCTCAGTCTTCTCTCCAGCAACCCAACTCGAGCTTGGAAGCAGGTTTTCGGAGGCTTGGGTTTTGGTTTTGGGAGATATCTTCCCCTAAAGACCACAAGTGACAAGCAAAGCATGAGATAGCCAGGAAACGGGATCGGCGACTTGTAACGGCCCACGCCGTAGCCGGCTTCGTCAACGACCCCGCCGTGGTGGGGCCTGGGGCCAAGTTCCCGATGCCCGCGCCAAAAGCCATCATGCCAAAAACCGACTGATGGGAGGGGAGTCGTCGGGGAGCATGGCGCCGAACTTTGCCCAGAAGAAAGGGAAGTTTGGGTATTCCGCGCCATGAGTAATGGGTTTTATTTTCTCCCGCCGTTATTACTTGGCTTTTTTCTGGGTTTTCTCCCTTCATCTTTTCTATCTTTTGAAGGAATAGAACTGAAAACCGTTTATTGGAATCTGTACCCCACAACGCCCATCCGATGACGGAAATGGATCGGAGGAACTTTCAGGCCGCACGGGGCCCTTGTCGGTCGGCAGCTGGGTATGCAATACGGCATCGGCGTCTTCCCCGTCTGTCTGCCGCACCGCGTCTCTGGGGCGGCGGTTCAGTTCGACTGACGTCTTTGAGCAACTTCTTAGCCTAAACACTCTATCTTCCTGGATCTAAAGACGAAATTGGCTCACATAGCCCCCCCTCCTGAGTATCTCTATTTTGAGGGAGTTTCCCGCTTTTTCTGACTGACACGCGCACACTTTCATATCCAAGACCGGCCACGGACCCGGTTCGATTCTCGGTTGTGGGGTACGGGACCCCGGAAGCGGTCCCGGATCGGAGGCCGCGCGCCATGCCTGTTCGGCGCACGTCAAGTGCAACACATGTTGCTAGGAGTGTTGTTTTCATTCTTTGAAACGGTTCAAAGACTGTCTCCGCACAGTAAAAAGAATTCACTATACAGAATGAGAGACTCGTCACCGTCGTACCGTCAGAAAACACGCAAGTTTATGAGGGACTGCTTGCCTACGTCTATCACCAACAGTTTCGAGAATTTGGAAAAACACTATCCATATTTCCGGGCAAGTTAGTATACAAAGTTTTTGTTCCGGAGGTTATAGGCTCTAGATTTGAAACAATGCGGAGATGTCAGAGAGCATTTCAGAGGACGTGAGCCCGGTATGAGGTGGTTTGTTTGGCCATCGCGCTTCGAGTATTTGAATTTATAAGCAAACCATCTTCGCAGGACTCCTCTTCCGTCACAAAGCATCCATCGGGTCTGTAGTGACTTTTTCATTAATGGGGATACGGCTTTCGCAGTGGTGGCAGCACGTCTACAACTCGTCGTCTTCACACTTTGGCCTCTGCGCCCCTTCTTGCCAGGTTCGTTGCCCCTTCTTCGCTCTAGCGATACCGGGCGGTTCCATTTCTCATCAAAAACTTAGTGATTCCTGTTGCATTTTCCAGAACCCCGACAAGTAGGACGCAACGACCGGCGACGCTCGTTATCATGCTGCCCACTTACTGCCCGTGTTTCGGTACTACCGCCACACGAGTTTTCCGGACCTAGTTCTTAGCCGCCATCATGTAGTTCCTCTTGGACGCCTTAACTTTCTCAGCCGGGACGGCCTCCATAGCGTCGCACCATTTGGCCATGGGACAGGCAATCTTTCTATTATACATGTCCTGTCCCTGAATCTCGATCTGGTTCGTAAGCGCATTCTTGTTATTCGCCGCCTGTTTCTGCTACTTGCTTCAATGTTCTGTGGGTGTTTTACGCGAAATCGGGACCTCTCTAAGCGAACAGTCGTCTTACCTTCCCTTGCTGAACGAAGCAAATACGTCGGCCCGCCCTCGCAGCACGGGACAAGGCCGAGGCTTGGCCCGGCTGCAAGGGCGTGATGATTCCATCATGTGGTCTATGTCACCCCGACAGGTTTAGTCCCTGAGGCTAGCCTTAAGCAAGAAAATGTCTAAATCGTATTCTTTTTGGAATATCTTCCCATTAATTTATTGCTAACATCCGTTCGCTTATCCCTGAGCCATACTTATGTCTCCTCTTTCATCGTCCTCTGCCCACCTAGTTCATGACGTGGTCTCCGTCCCTAAGAGGACGTTGCAGAGGCTGTTAATGCTTGGTTCTCTGGACCACCGAGACCGAGTGGGACCACTGGGCCGTGGTTCATGTTGTGGTGCCAAAGTTCTTGGCAAAGCCGCAGAACTAGATTCGAAGTCTTTTCGGCACAGTTGCGCTGAGGTCAGATCGAGCCTGCCTGGCATGAGTGTCCTGCACATCGGCTGGATCGACGACTTGTCGGCACGCTCGCGACGTGGCTGGCGTCGGTTGCGGGCGTCTTGCAGGTGGAAAGGATGCATACCACAGGGGACGTCGAAAATATTCCGTAGATGCTCTCTCTCGTCAGTCAAGCTCACAGCGCCGTAAACAACAGCCGAAACGTTCCACCTGCATGATTGTCACGAGGTAATGAAAGTCGCCCTATTGTATTCTTCACGTCGGCAGTTTGAACGTGGTGCCTCGCTCAAATATGCCTCTCATTGGTCCTTCTGCATGTTTGCTGAAGATTGTGAGCAATAGACTGTCTCACTACTAGCTGATGTGCCATGCCAGCTACCGCCGATTGTAGGGCTTATCTCCGATGTATCCCACCACCACCCACGTGATCCACATGGGCGGTGGATATTGCACCTTTCAACAGGGCAACCCATGATAGCTGCACAGTTGAGAATAATCACGGTATCCGAAATATTAATCACCCTCCCCACCGACCTGATTTCCCTCTGATAATAACACTAATTCTGGCTTTCAGTAATCTGTTACCCCCGATCACGGACCTATTCGCCTCCACTCCAGTCGCTCTGCTCCGGATAAAGAAAATCAAGCCAGGGCCACTGGCTTTAAACTCCCTGCCATTGGTGACAAATCCTGCAGTTCACAGGCCCTGGGATTCCTGTAAGAACGGAAGACAAAAAAGAAACACCCCGGATAAGCAAAAAGTATTTGGAATTGGGTGTGTATATGATAATGCTGACCACAAATAGCAGTTCCAGCTGAACTGTCTGCATTTCGGAGGTTTCGAACCAAACCGGCCAATCACAATCGATAGGGGTAGCCTTCCCGTCGTCAATCCGGACCAGTTTTACTACATTTTGTTGACTGATTCTTGCTACTAATAGTGGCCACACAGGATTTATAGCCGACAGTCCGAGATCTAGGCGGACTGTCCCCGGGCCCTCTATTGTTGGCCCAGAGAGTGCGTAGCATGCATGACGATAGGACTTGGCAATGTGTTACAGTGTCCAAACGGTTCGGTAGCTCGTGATACAATGATGTGATTAACTGCAGCGCCTGCTAAAAGGAGTGTAAAAAGTAGTTGTCCTATCTAGAGACTACGTAATAGTTAATGCCGGGCTGGAATACCCATATGCAATTGTCTGTGCGTGGAATAAGCCATATCTGTAACGATCACAACTGGTTCTGGCCAAATGATGCTGTTCCCAGCTTCGCGGCAAAGGTTTGAATGGTTCATAATATATTTTCATGTTGTCTGGTCCAACACCTACCCATGTGCTTTTCCCCCAGTTGCCGCCCGTAAAGGCGTCAGAGATCGCTGCAACGCAAAGGTATTTACCCTCGCGGCCGTCAAGAGGACCCAGACTACAATCCTAGATTGTTTATCGGTTTGAAGCTGATATATGCCTCCTTGACCATACCAACAAATGAGACCTGAAAACTTCCGCATTTTCCGCTGTCAATCTGAGAGTCTTGGTCGGCATCAAGAGACGCCTCCATCTCGCTCAACATCAGACCCCATCTCGTCCAACATCAACTCCTCGAGCTGCTCCACCAGGTTTCGTCCTTGTGCGGCCTCTGGGTCAGTCAAGGCCAGGTCGAAATCGACAATGCACCGCGCCTCCGCCTTTTCGGTCATGCCCTGATTCGTCTTGTGCTGCTTCTCGATCTCCCCGAGCTGCCTCAGCAGCTGCGCCGCCCTCTCGGTCCGGATCGCCGCGTTCCGCAGCGCCATGCCCATGATGCCCTGGGTGATGGAGCTGAACACCGGGAAGGACACGTACAGGTCCTCGAGCCCGGCTAGGCAGAGTTCCAGGTAGAACGCCCACTCCTGCTCGCCGGACGACACTTCGGGGTCCTGCGCCGCCACACCGGCCTCGCGTATCATGGCATTGGCGACGTATATGACGGCCGTTTGCCAGAGAACCGAGAGGCTGGCGTGCCTGTAACGCAGCCGGTAGAGGAGGAGGAGGCGTTTGAGCTGTTCGACGGACGCCGTGTACACTGTTTCTGGAGTGGCTAGTTCCGTCGAAAAGGAGGACAGCCGCTCGGTTGCCAGCGCAGAGTCGAGAAAAGGGCGAAAAAGGTCAGTTACAACGGCGTGAAAGTAGATGCTGCGTTGACTCAAAGTATCAGCCCGAGTCGCTCTCGTCTATAAAAATGGCAACGAGGTGCGTTGCTAGAACAAAAAGGCAATAGGATGGAGGTTGGCTCACTGCATCATGATGACATTATGGTCCATCTCTTCTGCCCTTGCCAACTGGATGGGAAGCCCGCTAGTCCAATGTAGCAGCCGATGGTAGGTCTCTTCTGCCAACTTCAAAGATATCTCCTGCGATGGAGCATGGCTCCCGGGGCAATGTAAACTTTGCACAACGACATTGAAGATGACCCACATGTCGCTCGACGCGCTCACCACCTGTGCGTGGAGTGCCTCGGCACTGTCCGCAGGAAGGGTGGAGATCAGGTCTCGAGGCTTGGGAAGCAGCGGCGGCGTTTCGATCTCGAAGATGTGGTAGTGGAGGGAGTACACTCTAAAAGGTATCAACGCGCGTCCACTGGGCTTGCCATCGAAACTGGCATCGCCACCATACTCACGAGATCCAGTTGTACACCCCCCAGGCCGTATAGGACGCCGTTCTAGTCCAGTCTTCGTGGTTGCCCAGCCACATCCCAGCAGACTCGGACAGGCTTTTCACATCGAACAGGCCCATCAGCCTACACAGCCTGGCGCTTTCCCGCAGGAACTGCAGGCTCATGTCGTCTTTTCCATAGGTGGCGGCGCACATGCCAAGTAGCTGCAAGGCGGCAATGGTCGTGAGGCTGTTCGCTTGCGGCTGTTCGAGGAAATGCTGTTGCGCCTGCGAAAAGAACGCCACGCTGTAGGCGGCGGCATCGGGGTGTAGCGGTGTAAACGCTTGCTGTTTCCGTCAGCACCAGACTAGGCATCCGTATAGAGCAAAAGGGCAACATACACAGGCCCAACATAAAATGGCCGTAACGAGGAAGGGGGAGCAAAAGGAATGTTGAAGGTTGACGAGGTCCTGTATAAACAGGCCGGCGCTGAACAGGGGAATAGTCGCGTAGTCGTTCTCGAGATAGTGTGATATCGCATTAATGGCAAGGTCATTCGGGATAGCAACCGGCGTCCACTTGGAAATATCTACAAGGCGAAGGCGCTCGTCGAACAAGGTGCTGGGTGGGTCGTCATCGTCATCAGGGTCCGGCGAAGCTGCGTTAGTTCCGGCATCCTCGTCTTCTCGGTCCGGGGTCATGTAAGGATGTTTGGGCTGAAGGTCTTGACCTGGAGACCTATGTTCTGTCAGTGTACAGCCGCTTCGGGCCGAGCACAGAGTCCTGGTTAAACGCGGGCGTGCCAAAGCATGCTTGCCACGTTTCAATGATAGGGATCTGGGAAAGGCCATTCGAGTGGATTCTCGTACACGATTTGCTCTCCAAGCAGCCAGGGAGTTGCTATGGACTTGAGCAACTCCCTATGCGGCAGGTCCTTATACGAAACTGGGAACAAAGCCGGGTAAGCTATAGGGTAACGCAGGTTGAGTTCGAAGCTCAAGCTGTTCTTGGAGGGCGGAAGCAGTCCTCGGGGATAACTCTTCTCCGACGAGGCCGAGACCGAAAGGGACGGGCTGTTAGACTCATTCCGAAGTTTGGAAAACAGTTGGAGGGCCTGCTCGTGAGGAAGCGTCCGTAAGGAGTCGAGCATCTCGCTTGAGCCATGGCCCCTGGAGTCTTCCCCTTCGGTGACGGTGACACGATGCCGGATACTATACGTGTAAGCGCAAGCCTCGGCCCTATGCTCGCACATGAGACATCGGGGTAGTTTTCCATCGCACTGGCCGCGATGTTAGCTGGACCTCGTACTTTGTACAAGGCAACAAAAAGGCTCTGGGGTTTGGCCAAGTTTTGGAGGCGGTGTGCGGGGGGGTTTAAGTGTCAAAAAAACCCACCTTGGTCTTGCGCTTTCGACAAGGATCGCAGGCACTGTTCGTCTTCGTCTTACGCTGTCTCGGGACACGATGGACGCCGGGGCGACCTACGTCGGCACTCTGGTCGTTGATGGGTGCCCCGGTGGCAGGGACTGGCCGCGGACGCAGCGGTCGGAGAGGCGTCATCATTGGAAGATGGAGGAGCAGGGACACATTTTGGCAAAACGCGTCATTTATGAGCTGAAAGTCGACGACGGATGCTGCGATTGCCAACAGTTTGGCCAACGAAACCCATGCGTGTGCGTGAAAGGGGGGCGGCGGAAGACAACGCCTCGGCCGCCTCCCTAACATCAGAAATAATAACCCAAGCCCCGGCGCATATCCGGAGGGTATCTCCGGCGAGATCTTGTCCGATGATTGGTCGGACATCCAATGGCCGGAAGAGTTCGGTGGTACCTCCTATTGGCCGGCAGCAAATCGCTCTTTGGCACAGGATCGGGATCGGAGAACCTCGTCAACCAACAAATCAGTGCAGTCTATGTACGTGTCTACAAGAGGAGGATTCTGGAATAATCTACGGATATGGACAGAGAAAAGTGCGAACCTGGCCGAGCCAGCAACTGGGACTTTTATCACGTCGAGCATCACCGTCGTTCCAATGCCGTGAACTCCCTTTTTCAGGAAGAGCAAAGTGCAGTCACGCCAAGGTCCACAAACATCTCGGTAGCTCAAGTCTAGGGCCATTACTGCTTACCCAGAGCGTATCCCTGGGCTTAGTTTAGGCCCCAAGCTCGAATACCTAACTAACAAGTGCGGCCAGCTTACTGCAAACAATGGCCAACAGCGGCCTCTTGCATTTGCCGGACCAACACAGCGAGCGCTGATTGTATGATTCCGTTTGTGTCAACCATGAACGTAAAAATAGATCAACCTGGACTGGGCCTCAAAGACACTCAACACAATCTCAACAGCTGATACCCTTGGGTCGCGTCGGACATTTCCGTACAGGGAGGCTATTGAGGATGCATATTATCCACAGGAGACTGGGGCCAGGGACATGAGACATTCACCAACAGAAGAGCCTGGCTCTCTGCGCCTTGCCGGTTTGAATCTGGTCAGGGGGCGTTGGTACAGTTTGGGGATTCAGGGGACGATGTCCGTCAACGCGCTTAGGCTAGGAGGACGTCGATTGTTGGGTTCCATTCAAGGACCATCCTATTGCCAATCTATCTGTATCATCTCAGCATGAGGTTTCTGTCCTTCTTCTTCTCCCTCTTATCCGCAGCCGGTTCATGGGACAAGAAAGCAATACACAAAAGTCACGCCACCTCAGAGCTTTCGACTTTACTGGACTGTTTCACAGTCCGACGCAAGCAACCATTGCGCAGCGCGCGCAACGGATGAAGAAAACGTCGCCCGCCATCCGATTGAAGGAGGTAGAGCAGCATCTCGATTCAATATTGCGCATCCCTCCAATGAAAGTATGGTGACTGGGGGAGCCAGCAGGGCTGCTGCCATAGACGAGTTGAATGCTGCAGCTAGGGAGAAGAAGAAAAAACGATAAAATAAAAACAAAAACAAACAAACAAAGAGGGGGGGAGAAAATAAAGTATTTCTAGCGGGTATTTTTAGCCGTGGTCGCTTTTGCCTGGCGGACAGCGCAACTTGGTAAGATAGAAGCTGTTAGTTTTCCCCCGCTCCATCCTCTGGTACACCTTTTGGCCGTTGACGTCGTCCTTGCGTGTCCGGGAAGCTGATCGACTGTATGTCTGTCGTCGTATGATGCCACAAAGAACCAATGATGCGCAGCACTCTCCCTATCAGGCAACCTGCAGAGGTGGACGTCTCTGTGCGACATTGCGCATGATGAGTCTTGCCAGAAGCAAAAGCAATGCCAACGGTCATTGGTGATTTCGGAAATTTCGCCCCCGTCTGATGGTTCTCAGGCAAACTCAAATGGAAGGGGGGGATAGGCTCTCTCCCCACACGGATCCTTCGAAACATCCACCCAGAAATCCCACAATCGCCTCCCTCGCCAGTCGGGTCCGAGACATCGCCACAGACGTTCATCCGAGTTGCGTGTGGTCGTGGTCGTGGTCGTCCTCTCGAGGGCTTTTTGTTACCCTTTCTAACCTCCCCCTTTTGACGCTTGCATGGCAGCACTCCATGCCGGTCCTCCCGGTGCGCCGGGTGTTCAGTGTTTGGTGACATGTCGGGGATATATGCCGCTTCTTCCCCGTCCCGCCGTGGCGTGTCAGACTCTCGTTTTTACCCCGTAAAGATGCACGAGTCTTCGGGACTTCGGGCAAAAGTTATGAACCAGCCTTGGACATTACTTCTCGAATTCCCTCAGATACCTACGGTCTTTTACACAACGTAGAGGATGGCCCGGCGTGGCGTTGCGAGGGTGAAGACTGGATGTGTAACTTGCAAGTAAGTCTTGGATCATCCATCCAGAGCACTTCCCTCCAGTGTGTTACCGTCGACGGCGTACAAAACCATCCCTCACTTCCCCCGCCTGGTGAGTTGACGAGATTAGAACACGCCGCGTAAAGTGCGACGAGAAGCGCCCATCATGTTGGCGATGTCTCTCCACAGGTCGCCAGTGCCACGGCTACAGCTCGCCGCCTTCGAGCGCGCACTCCTGGGCCCAACTGCTCCGTTCTCGTCCCCGGTCGATAAGCATCATGACCTCCTCGAACGTCGACGACTCGGCCGCCGCCGGCCGCGCCATGCACTTTTACCACACCGTCGCCGCGCCGGCCCTGACCGGGTCGCTGAGTAAGACGTTCTGGCCCACCGTGGTCGTCCAGGTGTCGAGTCAGGAGCCCGTCGCCCGCCACGCCCTGCTGGCGCTGGCCTCCCTCTACGAGACCTTCGTTGCGGGAGCCCGCAAGCCGGCACCCTTCGCCGTAGGGCACTACAACAAGGCCATCGGGCTCTTGCGCTCGACGAGGGACCCCGCGCTGGTGCTCTTCGTCTGCGTGCTCTTCGTCTGCATCGAGCTCCTCCGAAACAGCCCCCGGAACGCCATCGCCCATTGCCAGCACGGCATCAACATCCTCAACGAGGTGCAGGCCGAGTCCGACTTCCTCCGACGCCATGTCGTGCCTGCCATGCATCAGTTGAGCCTCACGCCCTACTACTATGACGTCGACCCCAAGACATTCCCGGTGATCAACAGGCCGGTCCCAGCCGCTGGGCCACGCTTCGAAAGCGTCGCAGAGGCTCACATACGACAGATAACTATACAGACCCGGACGGCGCGCTTTCTGCGCAGCGGCGAAGAGAGGCGGTTGGCAGGGGGGTACGAGGGTCCCGAGCCGGACAGTCTACGGACTCGGAAACTCATACAGCTGGATCTGGACAGCTGGCACGGCGCATTTCAAGCTCTGAAGGCCGTCCATCGACCCGACAGCAAAGAGCACGCTGCTTTATACCTGCTGGAGATTCGGTACATCATAAACAAGACGCATCTTTCGCGGTCGAATTCGACATCGGAGAACGATTACGACGCTCATCTGAATGACTTTCGCGCCGTCGTTGACTTGGCAGCCAGAGCGACCGCGTCTTCCGGCCACGGCGGCTCCTCACGGACGACATCATTCTGTACGGATGATTCGGCCATCGAGTTGGGCCTCAGTCCCCTCTTGTATTTCGTCGTCTCCAAGTGTCGCTTTCTGACAGTACGGATCGCGGCCGTGAAGTTGATGGAGCAGCTGGCGCGGCTGATGGATAACGTCTGGATCAAACCTGTAACGGCAGCGGTGGCCCGGCGTATCATCGAGTTCGAGCATCGGATCTCTCTGGGCGATTTGGACATGGGTGACTGGGTCGATGACGGAGAGCTTCCGCCGGAAGAGAGACGGGTCGTCAGTGTCGACTTCCGTTGGGCGGGGGTTATAAAGTCCGACGGCTTTTTGAGGCAAGTCAGTTTCCTCTCGAGAGATCCTGCCAGTGGCAGGATCATCTCAAGAGACGAATGGCTCAGCCTAGAACACTAGTCAGTGATGTCTAGACGCTCGACTAGAGGTTGAAGCAGCCGACAAGAAACCAGCCGTGTTCCCATCAATAACGGGGGAAACATTAGTCAATTGGGAAACAAAAATTCTCTTGACCTAGCATCTTTGACCTAGTCTCGACAAGATCGGGTCTTTTTTATAATCCAGCCCAACCCAGCTTCCAGTTCTATAGTGCTGCAATAGTGGCCAAAATTAGTCACCAACCACCGCCTTCCTCGACATCGCCCGCGACTTGTGGTACAATACCGCCCTCAACGCCCCGTTAGCCAGAGTTGTTTCAAGAATGGTAAGACCGTTGTTCAAGGAATTTTTGCCCGTCAAGTGCTGCTGCTGCGCCCCGATAGCCTCTGTGGTTTGGTCCATGACATGCCTCTAGTATAGCACTTCATTTGGCTTCATCGACGTCCTCGAATGGTTCACCAAAGATCTCAGCCCAATTCTTCTTGTCTTCTTCATTGAAGGGTAATCCGCAAAGGCGCATATTGAACATGGTGAGCCTCGAGATGTACTTGAAGCAAGGGTCGGTTGTGATGAGATTCATGGCGATCTTGAAAGACGACTCGGCGTTATCGTACTGGTGTCGGACGATGAACTCCACATTGACGATGGCTTCTTGGAGGCTGCGCTCTGCATGATATATAGCGTCTTTGCACTCAGAAGGGCTTCCATTGGCGTCAAGTCCCAGAAGCTCACAGCACGGCCTAAGGAGATTGTTCATAAAGTCGTCAAACCCATCCCGGATTTAGTTGCTGTAATCATTGGCTTTTCTCATCGCTTCCTGCATAGGCCCAGCGGCCTTAAGCGCAGCCTTGACGCGCCGTTTGCTCAGATTCGCGTCGTTCACGTCGATCATCCTAATTGGCTGAAGACAGTCTGCAACGTGCTTTTCACTTGACAGGTCTTCCTCGATGATCATTCGGAGAATGAAGCGGGCCCGTCCGGACATACGGTCCTTGGCCGCGGCTTCGTCGTCTGCGACTAATTTCTTGATATCGATACCGCAGGGCAGTCCAGTGCTCCCCTCAAGACGCTTTGGCTGGTTTGGCCAGACAAGGTGCCCGTCTGGGCCCAGGGTTACCAGCTTCGAGATGAAGCATGCCTCTTTCGCCATCCGGAGATCCGCGACATGCAAGCTGAAGTAGTTTGTGAAGGCGCGCAATACGGAATCATGCGCATTCAGCTGTTCGGCAGCAGAGGAGTCAGAGCCACTGCAGTTCACGGCGGCAGTGGCAGCTGCTGTTGATGTAGAGCCTCGTTAAGTAGACGAGGGGGAGGGGGCGTGTCGATGGTGGGCATGTTAGGCCAGGGCAATCAGACTTCCGTCAGGGGTGCAGTCCAGAGCTGTCTTGTTTTCTGGTCATGGTAGGGTTCCAAAGAAGTGGCATCGAGCCGCTCTTGACCAAGGGTTTCCCAGCAAGTGACAGCCAGAACATGCTTCGGAACCCAATTCCCGTGCATCATGATACTCTGCGTCACACTGCCATGGCCAGGTCTCACCTCATTTGTGTAGCCGGGAAAACCGAGCGTGTAGATGTGGGACATCATCAGAGACGCTGTCAGTTCCGGGGAAGGCGGCTCTCTGGTGCCGTAGTTTTTGGGCATGGCGATACGAGATCCTTCGAACGAAGGAGGAACAATCTCCGCCCAGTCCTCGTCTCTAATATCCATCGCAGAAACATAGAGTGAGACGAGTTTGTGGTCAATGTGGTCGATGTCAATCACGAAGCCGACGTCAAAGCTCTTGTCCTTTTTGTACATGCAGGAGATGACGTGAAAGATGTGTGCGTAAGCAGAAAGCCCGTGCTCCTCGTGGATTCGGAAGTAGTGAGTCGAGTACAAGATGAAGACGGCCAGCTCGACGGGAGGGACGGGTCGATCCCTCTTTGCAGTTGTCTCGCCGTCCTGCAGCGGCCTGCAATACTTGGTTACGGCGAGCTCGGGTTGGTACTGGGGGGTATTGTAGTAGGCCGACCAAGCAATGGCCATTGAAACAGCAAGGTTGATGGGGACAATGTCCTTGGGGTACTTTGCAAGGAAAGATTTGACCTCGTTGACGAGGCCCTTGGGTACCTTGATATTGGCGAGCTTGGGCATCTTCATGCGAAAAAGCTCCCAGTTGCCCTCCGTCATATGCTTGAAGACGTTGTAGTCGGGCTCTGCCATGACGTCTTCGATGAGGACCGCACATGGCTGGCCGTTGAGGAAGCTTTCTTGCTGGTCTTTGTGGAATTTATCTCTCTCACCGTCGGAGACCTGGCGAAAGGCGGGCTCATTCCTGGGGTGGTGGTCGGTGCCTAGGGACTGGACCTTGAGAAAGGTTAACTGCCTCGGTCGAAGCATGTCGACGGGTGGGATGATGAGGCGAGCTGGCTTTTTCGTCGAGGCGATGCCGAGAAGGACACCGCAGTATGAGTTGCTCATGTTAGCGGTGGATGATGTCTTTCCAAGTCCACGTATGAAGACGGGAGTGAACAATCCGCCCTCTATGCCGACATAGTACGAGTCGTTGGAGAGCTCATCGTCGGACCTGTATTGTCGATGGCCTCGCTTCATGGGGGAACAAGATGACGAAATTGCGGGCATCGTTTGGAAGCACGGCCCGTTCGAGGGACTCTGTGTCAAAGACATAGTCCGCGGGAATCTCAGACGCGCCGTAGAGCTCACCTCCCCACTTCCAGCGAAACTCGATGAGCTCTACGAGAGGTGGCAGCACAAACGCAACCTGTCTTTGGGGAGCGTTGTCTTCCATGTTGAATCAATATCGGGCAACGCCGAGGCTGAGTTGACGATGTGGCGAGATTTTTGTTGGTGAAAGGTGTCAAGAAAGCACAAGTGTGGAAGCACAAGCGCTATCAAGGATAAGTGTTAGGAGAGATGTGACGTGACGAGGGAAAGCTCGCAATGATCTTGAGGGCATGACAATAACCAACCTTCGGCGGTTAAAAGAAAGAGTTAAACAGAAGAAACAATCAGCTTCGGCTGACGGCCACGTTGAGTCGGGCTGGGACAGATCAAAGGTGAGTAAGGACTCGACGAAAGGTCTGCGAGATGGCCGTAGTTTTTGAGAGACGACCTGGGCTCGGAGGGTGTTTTGAAAAGAGCGACGAGGTAAAAAAAGCCGGGGAAGAAATGAGGGGACAGATACAACGCGACGCGCAGAGAGAGAAAGAACGGAGCGCGGCCGGTGGAGTATATTCCTTCCTTGTTGGTGGAAGGAGATGATACTTCACTCCTGGAAGGAGCGCACCACCCAATGACTTTCCCGCTGGATGAGAGACTGCGGGAGATTTGGGCAAGGGAAGGACCGCAGAGGGCAAAAGGGAGAAGGAGCGGTGGAGAACAAAGACCGCAGTGACGAGGTGAGGGAATCATGATCCAGGACAAGTCAGTACCTTATTCACATAAACCTCATCTACACACTGTATCTTCTGTCGACTGTGTTAGGTATCTGTATCAACCAACAGGCAACACTAACAACGGGTTTCCTTGTTAGAGACACTACTTACATTGAGAGACTTGCAGCAAGACCGGCCTTCGTACTAGAAGCCGACCTCCTTGATATCCGCAAATCCACCACCCCTGGCCTAGATTGGATCAACCTCTGCATCGTCTACCACCAGATCCTCGTCCTCAACGTCCTCGTCCACTCCCACCTGACCCTCACGGGACTCCACAGCGTCGTCCTCCTCCTCTGGCGGCTCCTCCCCCTGCGCCCACGCCTCGGGTCCAAGGTACCGCCTCGGCCAGATGTTCATCGCCGTCTTCACCCCGGACTCCACCGGCAGCCCCGCGTGCACCACCCTCTCGTCGCCCGTGCCGTTGGCGTGCAGGTTCACCCAGAACACCGCGTTGCCCCGGACCGGCCTGAACGCCAGCCCGCCGTCCTCGTGCCGCCTCCAGTGCCGCGACCCCCCCGCCTCCGCCAGGTGCTGCGGCGTCGCCGCCCGCACCTGCGGGAACCACGTCTCGCCCCCCGCGCACCCGTCCTCCAGCACGGCCAGGAAGCTCGCGACCCGGTTCCACCGCCGGTCCCGCCCCGTCCGCGCGTCCGGCTGGAACCCGTCGTACCAGTCGCGGTGCACGTTGAACCGCTGTCCCGTCGTGTACCGCACCAGCTGCGGCGCCCCGACCTCGTCGCGCCCAGGCGCCAGCGCCGCGCCCATGAACCTCTCGGCGCGCCGCGTCACGCACCGCACCGCCGCGTCCTCGGCGGACAGCCCCGCCGACCACGACGTCCGGTCCGGCGTGCCCTGCGCGACGCCGTCCTTGAAGACGTAGCTCGGGCGGAACTCGCCCTCGCCCGCCGCCAGGAGGCCGGCGATGTCGGCCTCGTTGAGGAAGTCGCGGATGTAGATCACGAGCGGGTCCAACGAGATGATCTCGGTCGTGTAGTTCGGGGCGGCGCAGACGAAGGACTCCGCGGGGGCGTCCCGGACGAGGGTGTCGTCTGGCGGGGGCGAGAGGAGGGCGTCGAGGGACGCCAGGAGGCGCGAGGGGATATCGCGCTGCTGGATGTGGGGCAGGGTGATTGCGATGAGCCCGGTGTAGGCCGAGAGGCCCAGGAGCTTGGTGAAGAGGCCAGTCATGGTCGGATGGTTCGTCGACGGCCTCGCAGAACTGGCATTGCGTCGCTCGTAAAACTCTGACATAAAAGACACATCAAGTAGGATGAGCGGGCGCTTGCTTAAGTACCGCGCCGCTTACAAGCATTATTGCCGCCAGCCCACAAGTGTGCCTCTTTTTCTTCACTCTGTCCGGTTCCCCGACGCCCCGAAAGGCGCATCGGATAGGTTCAATGGAGCGTGCTCCTCCGGCTGGGCAGACGATTACATGCGCGTCCCGGCTGATTGGCCGGCCCGCCAACCCCGGAACCGCATCGCACCACCCACCCATCTTCCCCGCGTCCTGCGCTTAATATGAGTGAGACTTCCCGGGGGCCTGATTAGGTATCCTCGGTGGCGAATAAATAACCATGCCTGACTAGGTAGCCAGCTCAGAGCTATCGCGCTTGATCGAGTCGCAGCTGAATGCCATTATTTCATCTCATCTTCCCCGCGATGCTTGTCAACGCTCCTCCAAGTCTGTGCTGTCACACTCTCTCCCTTAATCCTACGTGTATGTCGGGGAAAGGGACCAGAAACATTGCTATATATATACATGTTCTACACCTCCTTAAAAAGGACCTTGCTCCTTCAACGCCCAGAGTGGCAAATGAACTATATACCATTTTGTGGGTCAACCGAGTGACAGCAGGGTTACTACTTCACAACGTACTTTCGTACTATGCTCGACTCTCCGGAACTCATTACTCCCCCGCCCAAGCTATCCCCACCAGGCGTCCAACATCTCCCGAATGACCGAGCAATATGCACTTTGGTTGCGTAAAAAGCTACAGACCCTTGTCGGCGGATGTGCGCGTCGAATCCGTCGTCTTTCGAGCGTGAAAGGACGTGACGAAACATGTCAAAAGAACTCGGAAAGCGCGTCGCCACAATACGCTCGACCCAGTACAGCAAACGCCGCCAAGATGACGCGTTTGTGTCCTTCCTACATACCCTAGATCTGGCTGTGGCGCGCGCGCTTGCGGGCGCTTCCAGTGGACGAAGAGGGGTGGAGCTTGTCGTTGCGCTCTCTCTTGAGCTTCTCGTCGAGAACGCGGGCTATCCAGAGTCAGCAACGTCTCTGCACAGGGGGGATGGCGCGGCGGCGTACTGAGCACGTCGTATCCGAACTGGGGGTGCTCCAAGCACAGGGAACGGAACTCCTCCTCGGCCTCGGAGCGCAGGGTGTGAGACCTGGTGGCCCAGAAGCTCGCGACGGGGGCGCGGATGGTGGTGTCGTCCTTGTTGGTGTAGGCGTAGACGTAGCGGGCGTAGGCGATTTCGCCCTTGGCCGTCGAGTTGACGCAGTGGATCTTGGAGCTGGCGAGCGACCGCAGGGCAGGCATGCCAAACTTCTCGGCCAGCGTGTAGACGCGCGCGTGCTTGAGCAGCTGAGTGCCGTCCGAGTCGACTTCGGGGGTGGCAGGGTCCGATTCGAGGGTGCGCGTGCCGGCAACCTTGCGAGGGAAGTACTCTCCCGTGTAGAGAAACTCAAGGAAGCAGCCGACAGCGTCGATGTCTTCGCCAGAGAGCTCAATCTGACGCGGCTGCCGGGGGTTTGAGTTAGTAAGGCCTCAATTGAGCCGGCGCCGCGGTCAATCGACGAGAGGGAAGGGGGGCCTACTCACGCTGCCATCGTCACTGAACTGGGCGCATGCCTCCTTGAAATAGGGGCTCTGTGTCAGGAGGGCCTGGTGCGCCGTGACGATGGTTTCCGCGTCGCCCTGGCCGACGAGAAGGGTGACGATAGGGCTGGAGAGGTAGCTGGCAAAGGTGGTGCGCGGCTCGACGGGGTCGCTCTCGCCGCCCTCAGCAAAGGGAAGATTCTCGGCATTGACGTTGTCGGTCGCCTCGGTCGCCTCGGCGCCCTCCATCTCGACGTCGGCAGCAGGGATCGCGGGGGCGTCGCTGGAGATCTCAGCGTCGTTGGTGAAGTCGGCCATCGCGACGGTTTTGCGACGAGGCGGTGCGGTGTTGTGGGTGTGTGTATATGTGTGGTGTATTGGATCACATGGGCTTTGACTATGGCCTAAAAGAGCGGATGACCGGGACCGAAGATGTGACCGATTGACGGCATGTACTGCGGAAGGAGAATGAGCATCTGAATGGAGATGCTAATGAGCGTGTTTGTCAACAACGGCAACGGCGACCGGACAGTACCTGCACCACCCACAGTGCACGATGGACTGGAACTCGCACCTCGGCTAGGTACGTACCTGCATAACGCCCATATTTACCTACCAAGGTACTAGGTAGCCAGGTGGCCCCAGGGAGGTAAGTGCCTAAGTATCCGAAGCCATCTGCTTATCGATAAAAGGCACGCGTCCCAGAGTCGATGCATAACTCAATTCAAGCAAGCGAGCTACGGCGAGTACGTGCGTAGGTAGGTGTACACAATATATGTTTGTTGTAGACTTGGAAGTCCATAAGGGTTTTGATTCTCCAACACCAACGCCGGGTATCGTCGACTTGCATGCGTTTCTAGAAAATAAAAAAAAAATAAAAAAGACAAGAAGAAAAAGCCACCGCCCAATCATGCTCCAGCAAAAGTCCGCCCAATGCAGTGCCATGAAACTCGACGCTATAAATCGTACGTCAGACATCGCCGTGTAGTGAGCGAGTGCAGTCTCGTCACATTACACTCTCTCGGTTTTCCCTCCTAAACCGCCAATGTGCTTGCTTTGCTGTAAACACACAGGGACCTCTGTCTAGCTCCTGTTTCCTGGTGTGCATTGACCCCCTTCCCATCTACTATGTATCTCGCTTCTACTGGCCCTCTTCCCAAGACGACTCGATCCCTCCAGACTTGTTCTTCGAGGACAGGTTCAGTAAGCCGGGGTGCATCAGCTTCAACGGCTGCTCTTGCTTCAACACCTCCCAGTGCTTCTTCAGTGTGTCTTCCCGCACCACCAGTTCAAAGTTTGTGAGGAAGCAGAAGCTGATCTCCAACCGCGCAAGCTCCAGGTCGCTGACCCCTCCCACCTTGGCCATCTTGCTGTGCGGGTAGCTGAGGTCTTCGAGCGCCTTCATCGCCACCCGCAAGCCTGCCAGCACCAGCCGGTGCGCATTCCGTTTCGTCACTGGTATCGTTCGCTCGTCAACCGCCAGGCGGTGAATGTATAGACTCGTTGCGAGATATACAGCGGTGCTCATAGGACAGAACCGGTGGATGCGTGCGAGATAATCCTCGATGTCGATGGGCGGGGGCTTTTTGGAGTAGAACTTGCGTGTGATGGCGCTGTGTTGAAGATTGAGCGGCTGCGAGTTCTCGCCAATAATTATGTACGGCTCGGGCGGCCTCGTAGGGGGTGTGGGCGTGGGGCTCTGCGTCTGTCGTAGATGGACGCCGTCTATGGGCTGCGACGACGAGCCACCGGAGCCCCTCGTCCGGGACGCCGTAGTCGGTCGACGGGGGGAGGGGTGGGAATGGCTCATCGCGACCTCGGCCTCTTGGAGCATCCTCGCCAGGTTCTTTTCCGAGTTGGAGCGGATGAGTGCCTTCTCGGCTGCCATGCCTCGCATGTTGGGCAGTGTCGGGCTCGTGGGGGGCGGCGTTGGGGGGATATCGCCGGTTATTCGCACGAGGGCTTCGATGCCGTCGCTCAGCAGCTTCATTGCTGACCGCGGGGACAGCTTGAAGACGTCATCATTCTCGGGGACGTTTGGTGGGCTTTTGCAGTCGGCAGCGCCGAGTCTCGGGTCGGACGATGGATTGGGCGGCGGGGGTAGGTCGGGCACATTGCTCGCGTTGGACTCTGTGTGTTGGAGAGGGGCACCCTCTTCGGGTTTGGGAGACATTACAACCTCTGGTTTGTGATGCTCTTGAGGGAGGCACCGGGGCTCGGTACCGGGCGCCAATGACGTTGTGTCGGGGCAAGAGAACAGAGTCTCGGCGGGTTCGACGCGGGCGATGGAGAGCATCTGAACCCTTGGGGAGGACTGTTTAATTCGTATACACTTGAGCTGTTTAGAACAACTTTCATGGTCCAGATCCTATTCTTGCAAATATGCAGTCTCCCTCGGCCTTGTTCGGCTTGGGGGATCCGGGTGCCTGAGTCGTTTTGTCGCAGCTAGCGCTCGGCAGGGCGGGCCTTATAAGAGCAGACGAACTCGGCTGACTCGAAGGACGTGACGGTCGGAGTAGAGGAAATTGAATATGAGTTGATTGAAGCGGTAATGTAGTCGTTCCGGTCTAGATTATTAATAAGGGCGGAGGAAATAGGCCAAGGCAAAAAAAGAAGAAAGAAAAAAAAAGCACGACGTCGGAAGACGGTGCTTCAAGCTGCTTCTGGCCTGCGATTGACGGCCGAGGGAGGGTTCTTGGTTCTAATGAGTAGCGCCTTTGGGTGGTTCAACCGGCAGGCAATGTCTCGCACGGGGCAATGTCGTTGGCCGTGACTTGGGCAGTTCGTTTTGGTGTCAGAGCTGTTCGAGTCTTGCGACCTTTCTGTCGGTCAGGTTCCTGGAAGAAGTGCTTTGTAGGCAGATGGAGAGCAGTCTTTGTGCTGATATTGAAGCTATTAGTGCGGGGAGCTGAAGGCATGCAGCGATTGAGGAAATAGTAATTACTCGGTAGAGCGCGCGGCATCCCAGGTGCAGTGTAGGGAGGGATCGGCGATCGTCTCAAGTGTCGAGCTGCAAGGTGTAGTTGTAGTGTAGTGCCTAGTAATAAAGGGACGGCGCAGATGGTTCGGCAGAATTGGAGTCGGGGGAGGCGAAGCCTAGAAGTGCTGCACGCAGATGGATGCAGGATGCACGAGGGGTAGAAAAAAGAAGGGGGGGAAAGCAATGGCGGGACTCTCGGTGGCGTTTGTTTGCCTGATGGTCCCTGTCGGTCTGGCCCAACAGCACACTGCAGCGGAGGTCGGTCGGCGTTGCAAGAGCAGAAGCAGGGAAGAGCGAGGTAGCGTCGCGCAGGGGTCGGAGAAGAAGGCCGTATCGATGATGACGATAATGATGATGAGGAGGACGAGGAAGGCAACTCGATCAGGAACGAGCTACCTGTACCGAAGCGGCGTGCAAACGAACGGACGAGAAGACGGAGTCGCAGCAGTAGTAGGTAGCGTAGCAGTGCAAGTGCCACGACGCAGAGAGGAGGAAATGGTCTTCTGTGTGGATGATTTGGATATGACGGAACCACAGCGGCACAGCAGCAGCAACAAAGGCGACGACGACGACGACGACGACGACAATAACAATCGACGCGAGGTGGCGAATGCAGCGGCGAGAAAATCCAGCAGGAATGGCGGATACAAATGGGCAGATTGGCAGGCAGATAAGAGGCGGGCAGCTGGATAATATGTGTTGTCGAATTTGCCGATCCCGGATCGTCCTCGCAGCAATAATATCGGTCTAGTAGTACCTACATGCGAAAGACTCGTCTCCGCTCCATGGTATGGCTAGGCCAGAGGGGAAGTCTGAGAAGGTCTGAAGCAGGCAGCGGGCAGCCGGGGATAATTTTTGTAGTGAAATTTGATCGAGCTTCCAATAAGGGGGGGCCCTGGGATTTGGGATTCTTTCTGAACTATTAGTTTATTAGGACCCGATGGAAGATGAGGCTACGGCAGAGTGGGGGGACTTGAGGGTTGCATATGTATTGCTGCATGCAAGGGTGGATGGATGGATGGATGGCGGCGCATGGGAGGGGCTGGTCCGCGCGCGGAAGGATTCAAGGCGGTCTTCGTCTACCTACCAGTCGAGTGAAAAATATCTGTGTGCAAGGCACATGCTTCGTAAAAGACGAGGAAAGAAAGAATAAGGATGGAGGAGAAAACGCCTGCCTGCTTGTCTCTCTTGCATCTTTCTTGCGACGTTCGTCCGGACAGCTGAAGACCCGTCCCCCTCCTTCCTTACTACCTTTTCGTTTCTCTTGTTGTGTGTCTTGGGCTGGATTGGTCACCTGGTCTTGTCGTCCCATCTCCACGCGACAAGGTCCCGTCCCTCTCGTTGTCACTTTCTACTGTACATACATATGCGAGGTACTATCCGAGAGACCTATGGCAATCCGTACCGCGCTTTCCCGCTCCCCACTACATGGACGATGTGCGGTATGAATACGTGTAGTACCTAACCTAGGTAGGTACCTAAGGTATGTAGGTTCCGTCACACAACATGCTGGGAAGGACCACGCAAGAGTGCCTGCTGACCATGAATGGTTGTGAACCAAGTAGGTAGGTAGTCCAGACTATCCGTACCTACCTACCTACCTTACCTACCTATATAAGTACGTATCTAGGCACCTATATGTACGTACCTTACCTCACCCCAACTGTCTAAGCCGATAAGAGAGAGTGCAGCAATGCGACCGGATGAGATACCCAGAGGGAGGTAACATAACACCCGCCTGCCCTTCGTTCCTTCTCTCCGAACGTGCCAGCATTCTCTCTACTTGCACACGCTACCTAAACTAGCGCACCTACATAGTAATCGGCACCTTCCCTACCGGCGCTAGGTACAGATACTAATACTTTACCTTGCATCCATGTGGTGGTGGTGATGCTGGACAGGGGTGTTTCCTATTGGCGCCGAGCACAGATGCCTAGATGGTAGGTGCGTCCACCCCGCTACGCTAGTTACCCCGTTTTATTTCGGAGGCAGGCGCGAAAGGGGGGGCTGAAGGTGGGGTTTTAAGGGTCTTTGCTTGTCAAATGACCAAAAGTTGCGACCAGACAGGACAGACCCAAGCAGGCCTCGACCTAAACTGCCTACCTGGGTAACCTACCTAACCTTCCTACCTGTACCTAATTACTATGCAGGCCTCGACCAAGGAAGGTACTTGCCTGCCGACTCAGTCAGACTCACCACCATTTTGCATCGTCTTGTCCTCGCGTCTTCATGCACCGCTCTGTTCGGCTTGCCATCAGCGGCAAACGTTGTCCTCTTTACGAAAGCACATACAAACACACACACACACACACACACACGCTGTCTTTCTTGATGAACGTGGTCCAAGATCAACAATCATGCCCTTCCGGCCAGCACTAACACCCGCTCGCCGTACATCCACCACACTGGATAACTCATCCCTTGGAGACGGCATCCCGACGTCCAGGCACGGTGTTAATGTGCTCGGGGCCGAGTAAAGGCTTGGAACTTGCCCACTAGCATCACCCTATAGCATTACGCACGTCTTCGTATCCCAAAGTGTCAGATCCGGTGACTCTATTTTGCCGGGCCGGTCTCCCGCTAGTTCGTCTACGTCTTACCGCGCCTTACCCGTCTCGACCCACTATCCCCGCTTGGATACAGCCTCGCTTCTAATCCGCCCTTCCCCTAGCCTCACCCTTACGAACCCATGGCCACCTTGATATCCAGCACGGCTGGTTGTCCGCCCTGGACCGCCTCGATTGCCTTCTTGAGCACCCCCTCGAGTTCTTCCAACTTGTCCACGCGAGCCGCGAACAAATCTCCCCCCGCTGCCGCCTTGGCGATACCCGAGTAATCGGGCGCCGGATCAAACGAGATGTTGATTTCTTCATTCGTCGCCCTGGACCCTTCGCCGTCGGGGTGTACCAGCAGCAGTGACCGCCGCGGCGCATTCCATCCTGTCACAATGTCAGTCAGGCTTTTAAATACGGTGGTGATTGCCCCTTCCTCCTCATCACTCACCCTTGTTGTTCAAGATGATGGTCAGTACGGGAATGTTGTAACGCTTCGCGATCCAGTACACACTACCCGGCACCGAGAACAGGAACGTGCCATCGCCGACGATTTGAACTACAAACTTTCCCTTGCCGCCGTTTTCAAAGTCGGTGGCCAACTTGATACCAAGGGCGCCGCCGCCAGACCAGCCGAGGCCGCCGCCACCGCAGTTGATCCATGACCCGGGCAGCGTGGGCTGGAGGTTGTCGTGGACAAACACAGTGTTGGTCACGGCCTCGATCGCCCAGATCGTGTCCTCGGGGCAGAGCTTCTTCAGCGTCCGCGAGAGATGGCCCGTTCCAAATTCACCATCTGCTTTGGGCTGTGCCTTCTCCTCGATCGTGGCCAAGAGTTTCTTGTGCGACTCTTTGACCTTGGCTTCGCGTTCCTTGGCCTCTTCTGATTCCAGCTGCGCACCAAACTGCCCCTTGAGGTGAGCAGTGATCTGCTCGACCGACTCCAGACTGCTCGCGCGGTACCTCGACTGCGCCGCAATGTAAAAGACGGGCATCTGCTGCTTCAACGGATCGACGTCGATGTGGAACACCTTGGCGTCCGTCTTGGGATGGCACAGGGTGTTGATCCACGGCACATCGCAGTCGAGAACGAGGATGACGTCGGCCGTCTTGACTGCTTCGTCAATGCCAAACCGAAGACCCAGCCAGCCGGGGTGGTCTGCCGGGAAACACATGTCGCTCCCGCCAGTGTCGACGACGCGCAGGCCCTTGACCGTGTTAGCGAGCTCGACAAGCGCAGCGGGGAACTTGTGATTCCTGCCGCCGAACCCGGTGATGACGAGAGGCTCCTTGGCGCCAGCCAACGCCTCGGCGATGTTGTTAACGGCGCCCTTGGGAAGACCACCGAGCTCGACCGGATCCCAATCTTCTTGGCGGATGTTGTACGGCTCGATCTCGGCCTCCATGACCTCTCTTGCGCCGCAGAGGTAGACGGGTCCTTGGGGGTCGGACTTGGAGAATTGCAGGGCACGGTTAACCATTTGTTTTACGTTGGTTGCCGTCTTGAGCTCGCCGGAATAACGGCAGTACTGGGAGACAATCTGCTTCTGGTCGGGGACGTCCTGGATCCAGTGGATGTACTCGGTACGGCTGCCTCGCAGCTCACCCTCCAGGGTGAAGGGGGACAGGCCGGCAAACACCAGGATAGGCGCGCGGCCGCATGAAGCGTTATGCACTGCGGCGCCGAGACCCTGCGTTCCTACATCGACGTGAACAATCACACACTGCGGCTTCCCGGTCAGGCGAGCATAGCCGTCAGCCATGGACATGGCCACCATCTGGCGTCTATCGTCAGTATAGGCTCGGCATTGGTGTGGATCTGAAGGATTGCGCTAGGTACCTCATTGGGGCATGTGATGATTCGGGGGAAGCTTCCTTTCTTCTCCCTGAGACCCTTGACCATGGCTTCGATGATGCTGGGGTGGTCAGAACCCAGGTTGACGAAGCAGTGTGAGACGCCAGCGTCCCATAGCGCCTCGAAGAAGGCAAACGACGCGGTGTACATCTCGGTGGACTTTGACGAAAGATTACGGGCCTGCTCAATGGTGGCCTTGAACTCGTCTTCAACGACGGGCCGAGACGTTGTCTTTATAGAAGCATTGAAGGACGACGGCGATGTTGATCCCCCACCTCGATGGAGTGGGGTCGCAGATGAGAAACCGGCAAGTTGCCGACCAGAGCCGACAACGGCTGCGCCGACGGCCAACGTCTGCTTCAACCTGACCGAACCCCCTGCTCTGCCACCTGGAAGCCCGGCAACGCGCAGGCAGCGTGCTGCCATCGGCCCCGGCAGTTGTCTGAAAGGCATGGCGAAGGGCGGCAATGCCTACTAGCAACGGCTGGAGGAGGGTGTGGGGGGTATCAAATGACAAGACGGGATTGTTGTGACCGAGTACTTCACAGTGTTAACAGCCAACCACGCTGGGGCACAACCAGGCCTTGGCAAAGTGTGTTGGTGTCGTTGAAAGTTGGAGGTGGGATGCCACAACGACGCCTCGGATTCGACCAATGGGCGGTGGTAATTGGAGCTGCACGGTATATCGGGAGTACGATTTTGGCTTTTTCCCACGTTTGGACCGGAAAGGGCAGGTTTTTGTTTGACTGAAATCGGATTGGGTTCCCCGTGACGGGCGGCAAAGACACTTATACGTTCGGGACTAGGATCATTCCACAGACCGACGGCCGGTCCATGCACACCGTTCCCCCAGAATATTCGTAGGGAGCATCACGCCCTTTGGGGTCGACCCCGCAATCGGCTCAGGGACTGGTTTCATGCGGGCGCTTGGAGTCGGCTCACGGTAGCATTTCAACGCAGCGCAGGGTGTAAAGTGATTGCCGGCCTCACTAACCCGCCACAGATAAGGATATCCACCCAGCATACGTACAGGTAGTAAGGAGCACAAAGAACATGCATATGGCTCCATACCGTGTGAGATGAGAGAGCATCTGGCAATACCATACCGATGACGGAAGTCGACAAAGCTTTGGGTAGCTCATTCTCGTATCGGGTTCCTTTTACTGTCAACTCCCTCTTTCTCGATATGAGGATCAAGGCCGAGGCATCGAACATTGCCAGCAGTCGCACCTGTTTGGGCCGAGAATTACCGCCGCCGCCAGAGGCCGTAAGTTTGGAGCGGGATAGGCCTTGGAAGCAAACCGTGTCTCACGCCGGTTCCCCGCAGCCAAGCGTGTCCGGGCGTAGGTCGTGCGGGGTGCAGGGTGGTGTTATCATCTCTTAGCTAATGGGATCCGCTCCGTCTCTGGAGTTCTCGAGCTCCGCCTACTACTGGGCAATCACGCTCCAGTATGCAACCAGGACCTTAAGGTATGCCGTAATGAACTCTATATTGTCCCTCTTGACGAAGCCAGTACCTAGCCTACACCACGTTGAGAGTCGAAAATCCCTGGCCACGATGCTTTTTGTAAACTGGGTGCCCATCCGGGCCAGGCTGCTGGTCGGACCTAATCAAACCTAAAAGAAGGGGGAAAAAGACCCAGCCCGACCTTCCTTTCTTTACAGTGTCCCAGATGGTCACCAAGCCATGCGCTCGCTACCACTCAGATCTCAGTCCATCGGGCCAGATCCAGCCCAGGATCGACCCAATGCCGAAGGCGACGAAACACGTCAGAACCGTCGTCACGACAACACCTGCGTAACCCCACGTGGGCTTGATGGCGGGCGGCTGCGCGCTCTTTCGCCCCGCCGAAGACTGCGTCGCCGCCGTCAGCGTGCCGTATAGCGTCGCCTGGGGCCAGTCTGCTGTCCGACGCGACCCTTCCGACGTGCGGATCGCGCTGGGGACCCTTGTCGACAGCGCCGCCGACTCACCGCAGTAGCTTGTCGACTCCGTCCGGGCGATGACGTCGGTGTTGCAGACTGTGAATGCCGTGGATTCCCCGACGCCATGCTGGTATATTGCGGGATCGGTGCCGTTGAATCTCGCGGAGGCAGCGGCGTACTTTGCATCTGAGGACCCGGAACCTCCGCCGATGGTGATCGAGATGTATGTCGCGCCGACGGGGACAAGGTCGTCGAGGCAGCCTGTGCGTTTCGGGCACGCGCGCGCGTGAGCGAAGACCGTCATGGACCGGTCGTCTGGCGCGGGCAGGGGAAGAGATTGAGCTTACGCGTGTCGGCCCATGTGCGGGCAGGCAGGAAGACGGCGACGTCAGCGGCGGCGGCGGCGGCGGCAGCCGAGACGAGCGTCGCGAGAACGAGGGCGACGGTGGCGAGCATCATCGAAGGCCGGCGGTGTCTGTTTTCGTCCAAGATGCACGAAATGCAGCGGTTCGGCTCTAAGGAGGCAACGAGGGGACAGTCGACGAGGAATCTCGGGCGGGCGATGGAAGAATATGGTTAGGGGAAGCCATTGCGGGCGTAGAGAGACGGACAGAGAAGGCTGTTGGTGACGACGATGGATTGGGGTGCTTGACCTTGACAAGGGAGAGAATGCTTGGCTCCTGCCTCCTTCAGTGCGCTAAAACAACAAAAGATATCCATTAACTAGTTAAAATGTATTTATTGATAAAATGCGCCACCCCCCGGGGCGGGGCTCCACCTTCCGCGACGACCCCGTTGTGGCTGCCGCCGATACCGACCGGGCCCGACAGCTCGGCAATCCGGCCATCGCATTGTAACTTCTTTCGTCCAGGTTCGGCGATACCGCTGAAGACTAGCTGTAAAAAGAGTTCTCTTCCTCTCATGCGTACTATGCGGATGCGGATACAGACACCGCAACTGCCTAAATGCGACCCCGCTCGCATCGTAGCGCTGCCAAACATACTTTTGGCGCTCGAGGCCTCGACAAAGCCCGCATGACGGGACTTGTCGCGATGTTCGGATGAACGCTTTGCGTCGTGGAAATACATAAGCATCTTCGCCCTCTTCAGCTCTCTCGTTTCAGTCTTCCTGAACTCGACCGACCGCACTTGTTCGTCACTGATCCTTCTTGCTACGTCCCCTCTCCCAGGGAGTAAGACTTTCATCGCCGTCGCCTGCAAAGAAAAGCCACGAGCCCAGAACACAGCAAAACTCGCGTGCGAGAGATCAAAACCACCACACTTGCCCACAAGCAAACCCCGCGCCCCTCGCCATGTCGCTGAACCTGGCGTCACCGTTCTCACCCTTCCCGAGCCTCGTCCTCGGCACGGGCCTCACCTTCATCGGCCTCCTCGGCCTCGCCCGCCCGCTCGCCCTATACGACGCCTTCGGCCTCGCCCGCCCCCCGGCCGACGCCGAGCTCGATCCCATCAGCTACGCCAAGTCGGCCCGGGACCTGGCGGCGGGCGCCCTCTTCATTCTCCTTGAGACGTACCAGGAGGGCAGCGGGAACGAGGACGCCGTGACGGCGCTGTTCGCGGTGACAGCGTGCGTGGGAATTGCGGACTGGTGGATCGCGAGGCGGGCGGGCGGGAAAGGGGCCGGCAGGAGGGTGTTGTGGCATCTGGGGGGCGGGGTCGCCATGGGCGCCTTCGCCATGTGGAGGTTCTTTTACTAGGAGTGTCTGTGTAGGGCGAGGAATGAGGTCTTTTGTAGTATGAATGTTTCGGCGGGTGTCAATTTGAGTTTGCTTCGACTGGGCGATTGCTTGGAAAGGGTGGCCGGTGGGCTGTATGGAACCGATCGAGCAGTGGTCCGTCACCAATGAAGAAAGCTATCATGACAAATAGAGGGAACTCTTATTCTTACATGCTAAAAATGGGCGTCCTTGATTCATACAAGTCCTTGTGCCGTGATTCAATATTTTTCAGGGTTGAATCTTCGCAATGGTCCATAGCTGGACAATAAAAACCGAGCAGAGGATTACCTATGCACAGGGTAAAGCTGCTGGCTTATGCCGAGTAGATTCCTGAAAGAGTTTGTTAGCAAACAGATACGAGAGAACAAAAATGACGGCTTGGAATATAAATGCGGAACAAACACTGTATTCCCGCCTCAAAGCCAGTTGATACTCGCGGTTGACTCGCTAGTGCTTTGAAATTGATGTGGGATTTTCCTTCATGGCAGAGAACAATCCCATTGTGTGATCAAAACGCACTTTTTCCTCTTGCCAGACTTGTGAAATGGTGGACCTGTAGCATCGCAAGTCTATATAAACGTGGCAGTTCCGTTCCATAACAACCCGCATTCTAAACAGCAACGATTGACCAACACTACCAACCGCACACCAAGTCACCAACTCACCTGCTTCGTACGCTTCGATAGCCGATCAAGTAAACTCCATCATCAACTCTCAGCGACAAACCTCCTCCGCACTCGCTTCCTACCCCGAAATCCCTGATTCCAAGTAATCCCCATTCTAGCTCCCCTTCTTACACTTACTACTATTCCGGACATGCCTTCTAGGAAGACAAACCCTTCGGCCGTTCGGTGCCACCCTATGAGCACCCGATCTACCGCCGGCTGTCGGGAAGAGAGTAGCTCCTCGGAGAGCAGCGCCCCCGATAGCAGCCCCGACAACTCTCCCGCACGGGTAAGAAACACGTCCAACCCCAGCAGAAAGCGTAGGCGTGACGCCTCGGAGTCCGAAGAGCCAGAGGACTCATCATCCATCACAAGGCCAATGAAGAAGCTCAACATCTCCAAGGGACGCCCCGAAACTGACGCTGATAGTGACGATGATGCCGAGATGTCCACGAGCCCCTCCCAACCGGAGGGTGAAACAGACGGCGGCGATGCTGTTCCTGTACCCCCTATGCTTCCTGTAGTCCCTTTGCCGACCTTGTGTCTGCGCTCTGACGGGTTCTGGCCTACGATTCGCGACAATTACCTTCGCTCCCTGGAGGACGAGAGCATCAGAGTCGACATCCCCTGCGTCGTCTGCGGCGACGAGTGCATCGTCGACGGACAGGCGCACTGGGCACGGCGGAGGCCAGAGGGCGTGGGCAGGGAGCTCCCTGTGATCCTCTGCTGCGGCCACATGATCGGCGACGAGTGCCTGGAGGAATGGCGCCAGACGAGGCGACGGGAGGGCGAAGAGCCCAACTGCCCCATCTGCCGCATGTCTCTCGAGTGCTCCGACTGCGGGAGAACCATGCCCGGCTGGCCGCTCACGCAGGGCATCCCAATGGGGGACACCAGGACCCTCCGGCAGGGCGGCCACCGCGTCGCGCGCTGCAACGGCTGCGAGGCGGAGGACAGGTTCGGGGAGGCGATGCGGTTGAGCTACCGCGACGCGGGGGGCCGTCTGGAGGAGCCCCGGGCGCTGCAGGCCTGGTTCGACGCGGCTAGGAACCGCGCCGCGGCCGAGGTGCGCGAGGGCCGGTACGGGAGCGTCGCGGCGCGGGACGTCGCCGACCTCGTCCTGAACGCGACGTTCCTGGCCATGGTGGAGCGCCTGAACGAGTTTCAGGAGGAGGTGCGCGGACGCGTCCAGGAGACGATGCAGTTGATCGAACAAGAGCTGGACCTTCGCTTGCCGTGGAATCACGCTGCAGAGGAGGAGGAGGAGGAGGACGACGACGACGACGACAACGACTGGTGGATAGAGAACGTTTTCCGGTGGAGGTCTTAAACCTTATCAAATCATTTTGTGAAAGTTGAAATGCTTATTGTGTATATAGAAACAAAGCACTTGAGCTTTTCTCGGGAAAGGTTAAAGGTCCACAATCAAGGCACATATAGCAGCAAACGACTTTCTCCTCCCCAAGGGGACATGAGTTTACGTGTCAAACATACAAGTGGTATATAGTTGGAATGGTAAAACGCTTTCAGATTGCACCAGAAGCGCAGTTGATGTCCAAGAGACTCTCGTCGACGTTCTTGCATTCCCAAGTAGGCGGCTTTCCACTTGGAACAGTGACGGTAACGTTTTCGGCACGGATGTTGCTGCAACGCTATCGAGTAGAGAGCGGCACTGTTAGCTATCTGAATTTGAGGTGTCTTGGGCATAAAGAGGACAACTTACGTCTGGGTCACTGCAAACCAGCGTGCCGGCCTGGGGGTCGAATTTCTCGGACGTCGTTCCGTACATGTTCTTCAGAGTGATATCGGAGATTGTCAGGTTGGCCTGGCGTGCAACATAGTTAGTGTAAGCGCTGTTTCGAGTTTGCGAGGGGTAAACAAATATCTTTCTCCAACTCGAACTTGAAATCGGAAAGAAGAAGAAAAAGGAAACCCTACAGGGAATTCTTCGCACAGGGTCTGGTTCTTCTGCCCATAGCACTGGGTGATGGTGATGGCGCGGTCGTTGTTGATGTTCCTAAAGGTGTCGTACGTGACGTTCCTGACGCGGCCGAGGCCGCCGCCGCCGTTCAGGAGGGTCTGGAAGGCCGTCTCGATGCCGGGCCAGACTTTGATGCGCGCGGCGTCGCTCGCGTGGGCCATGGTGGTGTTGTAAACGCAGACGTTCTCGACAATATCCGTCTCGCCCTTGTACTGGCCCAGTGAACCGACGCTCATTCCGTGGGAGCCAGTACAGTCTAAGTTTTGGACGACGATATTTGTGCTGTTTGGTTTGAAGGAGACACAATCTGGGAGATAGCTAGGTCAGTGATTGTCCTGGCCGTGTCTCCAATGCAGATTCGAGGCACCCATGAGTTTGTGGGCCAGGTGAAAGTCGGATACTGACTGACCGTCCGTGTTGATGATATGCGAGTTCTGAATAACAACCCGATCCGAGCGATAAGTATCCCAACCGTCGGAGTTGGCAATCTCGACATCATTTACAGCCTGTTCGGGTACAGTTAGGATGGCTCCTGCGGCACATTCTGAGATGTGGTCGACTCACAATTGCCCGGAGATCCATATCGCTGATGATCACATCTGTGCTGTTGGCGATCAAGTTGAACCACTGAATTCGTAAGTCATCAGCTCGATCCTGTTCAACATACTCACTCACGTTGGGCGGGTTGCGCATGCGAAGGTGGGACATGGTGGCTCCCTGGACGCCCTCGAAGGAAAACAACATTGGTCGCAGAAGCTGATGTCGCTGCGTTAGACAGTCGGCTCTGAGACCCATACGGGACGGCTTACGCTCTTGTTCGTTTGGATCTCTTCCCAGTACACCTGACCGTGACCGTCGATGACAGACCAGTCATTGTCGAGATCCCCGTAAATGTTGACATCTTTGCCGCCGAGCTTCCAGAAGACCGACTGGTTCTGGAAAGCAAACTTGAAGCTGTGCTCGGCCCAGTAGTAAGGGTCGGCGGCGAAATGGATCTCGCCCGTGATGACCACGTCAATGTGTTCTAGAAAGGTGAGGTCCAGCGGGGAGCCGACGAAGTACCTCTTGTCCAGAACCACCGTGCCGCCACCGTTGCATTCCGTAAAGGCTCTGAGAATCTTGGGCGCATCATCGTGGCCCTCGGTACAGCTCGGCTTCACGTAGCAGTATCGGCCCTCGTCTCGTGGAGGCGAGTGTGGCATGGCTCTGCCGGAGTTGAAAGGGGCCGGCTCTACGATCGGCCGCTTCGGGATGTTGCTTTGGGCCGCAGCGGATGATGAGAGGCCAATGGACGCAGCCAAGACGATTAGAGGGGATATCTGCATGGCTGCCAAGCCTGGAAATCACATGCAAGAGGGAACGCCAAGTTCGATCTACTGGATGAGTACAGATTCGATTTTACTGTCTGTGAATTGTCTGTCTTCAAATACATGCACCCCAGAGAGCGCGGAAGCCAAACCAAGTTAGATGAGAGAGCGTCGACGACGGATCAAATCACCGTCGCCCGTGGCCTGGTGCCGCAATACGTGGAAGATTTATGGGGCCCACGCAAGATTGCTCGGCCGGTCGGTGAAAGATCCGGCGGTTCGAGGTCTACAATGACACGTTTGAGTGGCCATCCATCTCGCCCTGCTGAGTGGCTGGTCCAGTCAGATTGGGCTTCCGCAGCAGAGACCTAGTTTAAACATGCATTCCGCCCCCGCGCGCAGGGTCGTATGATGAGCGGGATGCGGACAAGAGATCGTATGGATCTGCGAGCCGCGAACCACTAGGAGTCATCCGCCTCGCTGTCCCGATGTTGGTGCCATTCCGTCCACGCACAAAAGTCTGGACTCCTTCCAGCCCCGTGGTACTCCGGCATATCATGCCGCTTTGCCGTTCGCTCGGGGTAGCATCTTGGCCCGGATGCCTTTGCTCTCCAAGTCGGCGACTGCGACGAAGAAGTCACGTTTGCAGACGACGTCGTCGGTCGTGGTCTCGAAAATTTCCCAGTCGAAGCGCCGGACAATGGTGGCAATTGTGACATACAGCTCCGCGTACGCCAAGCTAATGTCGCGTCAGACAAGGAAGGTCAAGACGTGCAGCCGGAGCGGGTTGTTTCTTACTTGATTCCAAGGCATTGCCGGCTGCCTTTGCCAAAACACACAAGATACTTATCGAGCCGCTTGTTCTCATCCTCCGCCTCGATCCACCGTTCTGGTCGGAACGTTTGAGGCTCGGGGAACACGGACGGATGCATCAAGACGAAGTAGGGAGACTGGGAAACTGGCGTCTAATAAACCCGAGTCAGTATTTTTCTTCTTCTTCTTTTTCTCAAAACATATCGTTGATTGAGCGCTTACCCCAGCAGGAATCCTATATCCTTTGTACTCGATATCTTGGTGAGCGATCCGGGGCAGGCGAGTCGTGACTCCATACGAGAGCCTCAAACCCTCTCGAATAACGGCAGTCTGGTATCACGATCAGCTAGGAGACACGGCAAGCTTTGCAAGGGGTCACGGGGCGCCGATCCCGGGGCTGAACGCACGAGGTATGGGAGCTTCTGCAGCTCAGTCAAGGGGAGGATGTCGACCGCGCCTGGCATCGCGGCGTCCAGCTCCAAGCGGAGCTTTTGCAGCACTTCGGGGACATGCTTCAGATAAAAGAAGATTCTCGCGAGAGCCTGCGCCGTTGTCTCGGACCCTGCGCCCGTCAAGATTTCGGCCTCGTCGCAAAGCCGCTCGAGCGACTTTTCTTCCGGGGGCAGGTCGCTGTCGCGCAGCGTATGGAAAATGGTCCTTCGCGATGACCTCGACATGGAGATATCGTCCGTGCGATCCAGGATCGGTCTGACTTGCTGCTTGACCCCTTCATGCCACCTGAAGAGATGGCCGACGGAGGGCTTTATCGCCGACACCCAAGAAATTGGGAGCTGCCTCATGAGCGGGAGCATCCATGGGAATTGCCGGCTGGCTGCGCCTCCCTCGAACGCCCCGATGACCGTCTCCTTCCACAAGAGCATGAAGTCGGGCTCGTCCAAGTACTTGCGGTCGCGGGCAAACGAGTAGTCGCATATGATGTCCATCGTCAACGCCATGAATGCCGCGTCCAACCGCACGATCTCCCCCGTCTTGGCGAGCCCATCGTACCGCGCCGAGAGCTTCTCCACCTTTTCTTTGATCAACGGCTCGAGTTGGACCACGGAGCGCAGCGAGAAGAAGGGATTCAGAGCCCCGCGGCGCAACCGATGCAGGTTGTGCGGCACAGTCGCAAAGGAGCTTTCATCCGAGCCCGCAGTTTTGGTCCACCACTGATACTTGTCCGACTTCCTACTGGCAGAGTAAAGGTCGTCGTAAAAGTCGGGGTCGATGATGTGCAGTTCATGCGGGTTGATTCGGACGATGGGGCCTAAGGCAACAAACTCGCATCAGTGGGAGAAATTCAACGTTCGTTCGAAAGCGTGATGGTGGCTTCGACGGTGATTTCGAACTTTAGGTAGGTCTGACCATGTTCCCTGTGCATCTCTTCGATGCGCCAGATGAAGGTTCCACGCTTGACAATGTCCCAGTAAACCTCGTTCCATAATGTTAATGCCGCAAATTTAGGCCCTGGGAATTTGGCCAAAGGACTGAAAAATACTCTGTAAAGGGCGAGGGCGGTGATATATAACACTGAAGCTACTACAAGCAGCAGCAAGGCCTTGGTCCATTCCATGATGAGCGGCGAGTGTCTCACTTTCGTTAAGCACCAACGGATGTGCCGACTGCAACAGTTAAGTAGATGTATTAATGTGCCAAGGGGACAAATAACGACCCCGCTACCGGGTCGATGAATGGCAATATTCTTTGTATTCTTTGTATACGACCCTGGCAGGGGCCCATTGTTGAAGGCCCGCCCATTCCCGAATCTCAGTCTCCAATATCATTGCAGGGATGACACCACTAGCAGGGTTCTTCAGGAGAATACAGCATGCAGCAGAACAAAACTCCATGCAACACCGTTGCTTAGGTTGGACAGCAGACGGGGCTCGACTTGCCGTCAAAGTGACATCGTCAATGCCAGAAGTAAATGAGAAGGGAGAGGTCCAAAAAAGCAATCATGCCACAATCCCTCCCCTTTCGGTTGGTATCATGTCACTGACCCCCAAGCATTGCTTGTTAAGTCGCTCACCAACGACGCTGTATGGCGAGGTCCATACCGGTCCCCGGATTCGCAGAAAACCCCAGTCGATGTAACATTTTACATTCCCTTATCCTTTTTTTTCCCTTCTCCGTTGACCTCTTTTCTAGTCCTAGCTTCCGCTCAGGCCTCCTCGCTTCGTCATGATTGATACACTGTTATGTAGCTACCCGTAAAACGCGGCCATTATCGCCGACGCTGGTCGATAGAGTTGCAGATTCGACTTATCCAAGCACGGTCCGAAGAGATGAACCCGCGCGGGCCGCTGCTAACACGCCAAACTCTATCGAGTCCGCGGCCGCTGGTCCGTTCGCTGTTCCGCCCGGCACGGAAACCGGAACTTCTTCCGCTGAGCGAATCAGCCCCAGAAGAAGAGGCCCCTCCCCTCGAAAAATTTCAGGGAATTTGAGTTAATAGAAGACCTTGATGATTGACTAGCGCTAACGTTATTCATAGCTTCCTTCTTGCAAAGCTTCTGGTAGACCATCTTGTCGACTTCAATACTGTCAAAGAAATGCGGAAAGCCCTACAAGCGTATCCAACTAACCTCGATCAGGCCTTTGAATCAAGCCTGAAGAGAATAAATCCCAATCAAAGTCGCATAGCACCCTAGCTCACCGAGTCATGGGATGGATCATTTCTGCTGAGAGGCAGCTCCAACTGTCAGAGCTTACTCACGACCTCGCTACCGAGGAAGGAGTTGATATGATCGATGAAGAGAATCTGGTCTCGGCCAAGACTATCCTGAAGGTTTGCGGCGGGCTTGTGGTTGTCCAGGGGACGGCGGTAAAGATGGTGCATAGCACTGTGCACACTTGGCTGTGCAGCCGCTACGATGGTCTTTATCACAAAGATCTCGTAGAATCATGCCTGCGATACCTCACCATGAATCCCTTTTCAAGTGGACCTGCTGGTACGGTGGATGATATGGACGCACGCATAAGCAGCTTTCCATTCTTCTCTTACGCCGCCCAGCACTGGAGAAGGCATCTAGACAGAACAGCAGGTGCTAACGCCATTCAATTCATAGACCGGTTGCTCGACGACACTGGACTCCGATCTGCTGCTTTTCAAGCTTCGCACTACAGGAACAGCTTCAAGTGCCCAGTGATCAGAACGGAAGCGTTCGAGACAATACCCAAAGGCCACTCGGCTTTACACTTTGCCTCATACTGGAACTTGCCAACGAAGGTTGCGAAAATCCTATCGAGTGGCGAAGAGAAGAACTCTACAGACACACAGATGTGGACCCCTCTTCATTGGGCATGTTTTGGCCAAAGCGAAGAGGCTGTTGAGATTCTCGTTTCTCACAAGGTTAACACCAACGCGAAAGATTCGGTTGGACGGACTCCCATTTTCTGGGCAGCCCTGAACGGCGATACGAGAACAATCAAAACTTTGCTGCAAAATGGAGCAAGCCATCTTGGGCGCGACATTCACGACTGGACGGCTTTGAGATGGGCAGTGGCAGGTCTCCAAATGGATGTTGCCAAGACTTTACTCGACCATCATGCCAGCACGTTATCGAACACAGAAAACAAAAGCCCGCCAGCTCTGAAAGAACTTAGTTTTGATGAAGCAAGCTGCTACTTCGCCCCCAAACTCGTCAAACAAGACCTCATAGACGAACTAGAAGGTACTTTGGGGGAACCCAAAGAATACGGAAGCAATTACAAAAACCTTCTTGCCGCCTTCGAGGAAAAGCCTCTTGACCTTCAACACCTGTGGAGAAGTGAAAATTTCGATCCCACAGTTGGGAACCCGTGGAGAACCGATGGTAAAGCGAGGAGAATCAGAAGTGATCTAGACTTTCGTCTGTCATATACTTGGCAGTCGAGAATACTGCAGTCGGTTATTAAAGATGGAAATCTCCTCGCTGTGCGGCTGCTGCTAGAAGCCGGTGCGGAAGTCAACTTTGCAGCTGCACGAACACCCTTACATACAGCGGCTTTCAGAAGGGATGTTCGCTTCGCCGAGGTCCTTATCAGGCACGGTGCTCGTTTGGAAGCCCATGACGACTAAGGACTGACACCATTGCAGAAAGCGATTCTCAACGGCTTCGAGGAGACCTCAAAACTTCTTCTTGAAAACGGAGCCAACGTGAACGCTAATGATGTCCGGAGTGAAAGAGAAACTTGGTGGAGTGATTGCAGCACTACCTCAAAGACTCCTCTAATGCTCGCATGCGGCCTAAACCCAGGAGAGGACGATGTCGACCTCCCAGTCCGTATGGTCAGGATGCTTCTCGAATACGGAACCAATATCAACACCAGAGACATTGAACACGATGGGATGACTGTCCTTCACTACGCAGTTAGGACACGAAATCCGAAGATCCTCAAACTCCTGTCCGATGCCGGCACCAACCTTGGAGAGCTCAACGGACTGGGAAGAACAGCACTCCACCAACTCGTCCTTGATTTCGATTGGATCAGCGCATCGTTTCATTCAAAGAGGAACCGGATCCCCGGACCAGCTACAGAATTTCTGTTTGTCTTGACTCAGAAATGCAGTTTGGACAGTCTCAACAGAAAAGCTGAATGGTATGAACATGAATTCGTCTGGAATGATGACCCTCTGAGGCCTGGCATGAAATCAATCCATACTCCGCTATCTCTTGCAGTAATCTGCGGAGATTGGGAAATATTCCAGTCACTTTACAATACGGGAGCAAATTTTGAGACGAATTATCCACTCGATGAATATTTGTCTGAGGCATTTATTGAACTACAGTTGCCAGCAGTCGAGGTCCTTGTCAAAAACGGTGCCATTTTCCCATCTAGCGAAGGACCTAGAGTTATTGGTCATATATACCTTTTCTCCGAAGATCACGAGATATTATTTGACGAAGTTGAAATTTTCAGAAAGATACTGGATATTCTTATTCCACGAGGTTTCGATATGAACGACACTGACTGTGAAGGATAGGAGACACTTTACAAGTTGAAGAGTCCCTTTTTGGAAAGCCTTATGTAAAGTGTCTCCTCGACCTTGGAGCGGACCCGTACCAAAAAAAGCAGCACCGGCTTAGACGCCTTTATGGTGGCTTGTTTGGGTAAAAGGGTTAATCTTTTGAGATTCCTCCTTGATTATACTGAATAATATAGCATTGAAAACCATTGGAGGTGGCATTTCAAAATGCCAGACACGCTAGAAAAGGAAGATCTTCTCTGTGCAGTGAGCCAAGCCCTCGCATCTTCTGGTCACATAAAAAAACTGTCACGAGAAGGAACTGCACTCTCTCAAGCTGCAAGATCAGATCAATTGGCATTCACAAGGGGGCTGTTGGCACGTGGAGCAGACCCAAACCTTGGTGACGAGAAGGGACTACGGCCAATCCATGTTGCGGTTCAAGAGGGACACACATCCATCATCAAGACCTTGATCGACTCGGGCGCTATTATCGACGTCTTAGATGACTGTCAGCGGATACCAATTCATCTTGCCGCACTGGAAGGAAAGCAGAAAGTATTCGACATACTGCTATCAAACGGTGCCAGCCCTGACATGCTCGACTATCAAGGATGGCGGCCGCTCAATTTCGCAGCTTGGGAAGGTTATACAGAAGCGGCTCGTCTACTACTGAAAGCTGGAGCGTTTGCGAGTATGTCGACCTTAAGATTCACCCAGGAATCCCGTGTGTCCAGATACAGACCATTTCAACTGCTCGACGGAGATGCTTGGACTAGCACATCCCTACACCTCGCAGCCATGGCTGGCAACTCCGAGGTCGCTCGGCTTATATTGCAAGAAAATGTAGACGTTGAGGCTAGAACTGACTCCTTTGAAAATGGAGCTGCAGTTGCAGGCGGAGCTGGCCCTACGGCGTTGCATATTGCTCTTTAACCGTATTCGAACTATGATCGAAAGGGAGACAGATTTCACAAGGGACGGCTGGAGATTGCTTCGATGTTGGTCGAGCGTGGTGCACGCGTTGAGGGGGTGGCGAACTGCTTTAGGCTCCAAGACGTTGCAAAGTTTGGGGAATTTCCAGAGTTGTGGGATAAGTTGAGAGTGGGCATCAGCGTTTAAACTCCTATCGGAAGTTCATATGATGACCACAAATAGCCGGCATCTATTATAAGAACAATCCAGTGGAAGAAGAGATCGCGGGAATGCATAATGACAGGTCTGGAATCTGCTGTTGTGGGGAATAGATCTTTTGTCACTACAAACAAACTTGGCTCTTTAGCTAGATGGGTATCAGGATTATAAATGATCTCGTTCTCAAACTCCCTTAATCTTCCTTCTTGTTCATCCTTGGAAATTTGTGGTCTCACTAGGAGCGTGCCCTGTCTCCCAGGACTACACTCTCATATTATATACCATCCGTCTGGCTCCTTATTACTGCCAACTTGACAAACCGACCTATTACCGAATTTGTATCTATGATGCGAGTATCATATAAGCTGATACAACCGATCGCAGAGACTACGATCGAGGGAACCTTGTTCGATATCGATGAGGCTCTGGTGGCTGTTGTCGACGGGACGGGCCATTAAATCTGACATCCCAATATTTGTAAGCATTAATATTGAAGGTCGGCGGTGGTGGCTGCGGCATAGGGAAATGCGTCCTGCGGTGTCGCTGATCTCTCGGGTGGGGAGGTCTTGTTGACGGCGGCCTTGTTATAGTTGGCGTAGCGGAGCTTTCGGTGAATGAATCGTATTCAGACCAGTCAGGGTAGCCAGGCCTTCGTCTTTGATTTTGCGAGACGCAGAACCAGGCGATAAGAACGATGGCCACCAATGCGACGATGCCTCCCAAGATGGCTCCAATCTGGACACTCGACAGTGAACCACTCGATCGATCTGGAGGTGGCGGGGCTACTGTTGGAGAAGCCACCGGCGGTGGTTCGTCCGTATGTCCGTCGGCGTATGACGTTGGCGGGCCACCGCCTAGAGTAACGTATGTGACGAATGTGGTGCTTGGACGATAGATTGTCTGAGTTATGACATGAATCTCTGTATCCTCCTGTCGGGCCGCGACGGAAAGAGGGGTCTGGAGGGGGGGCAGCGAGATCGGAGTCTGATAGGTATGCATCGCTGACGGAACCGCATCGGTTTGGTTGCTTGACTAGCTGCTGTCTAGAATGGCTTGGCTTCGGGAGAACGACGGAAAGAATGGCAGTATGAACGAAGGTATATCGGTATTAAACACCGAATAGGATGAATAGACATCAGACAGGGACAGCCACAAAAAAAAAGGAAGAATGTGCAAAACGTCTTACTTTTATCAAAGAGGTAGAAAGCAGGCTGTGACTCGGGAGTCAACCTGCGTGCTATCCTGCACTTCCATCTTCCCCGCCAAGAGACACCCAACGCATACTCCTCGTCGCCAGCCCAAGGAGCACATATCAACGGCCACGCCACTCTCTTAGAAGGGACTCAGCAACGCGGACAACACAAGCTCCAAGACGTCTCGGACAATACTTCCAAGACGCGACTAACCTTGTTTCGACACCTCTGGTTCACCTCGTGGTCGTCTTACGGCCGCGCCTGACACCTCCGAAGACATGCAAAACAAATGCAAGCCATCGAAGCTGGCCAGTAAGAGCTTGACAGCATGGTGTTGTGAGCCTGCACACTGGCCACATGATTCTGCCAGTCAGAGCGGCGATAGCTGGGGTTGTGAGGCCAGATCGGCCAATCGTACGAGTCGGTTGGGCTGAGGTGCAGGAGTGTTGGCCAACCGAACCAATGTACTCGAGTTGCGGACAACCCTTAACAAGTACTGCGCAGTAAGACATCTTCTACCCACCCGCACGGGGGTCGGCCCGTCGTGTTGGATCCTATGTGGGACACACTTGGGCCGAGGTGCTCATGTGGTAAACGCGGATGATAAGGCGTATATCAAGTCTGACGACATCTTGGTTGATGACCCTCCTTCGCATGCGCGAACCTGGGCCCCCGAGTGTTCCTAACCACCACTTCCAGGCGTAGACACTAGTGCAAATGCCGCATCGACCGCTTCATCGCGTCCGTCATCACACTCGAGAGCCTTGGAACAGAGCAAAAGATGAATCATTCACAGAACCTCTGGACGAATGCCGACGAAGTTAATTGCTACCTCAACGGGCGACGCGATGCCGGCTACATCGCTGCTATTTCCAGGTGTCGTCACGTACTTGATCGTGCTCGATCAATCCTTTGCGCCCGCGAACCCAAAGCGTCAGATTTTTTCCTCTACATCCCCCAAAGTTACGCCCAGCCTATAAGTAAGGATTACATGTGCCCCCAACGAAGAAAAAGGTACTCGAACGGAAAATGACAAAAAGAAAAATTATCATGCCAAAAGTGCCAGGAAGGCTGCGCGTGCGCGGATTGCCGGAGAGTCCGCGAAGGAGATTTTCGTCACAAAGAATGAGGGCGTAATTGCGTTCGATCAATTGGGGGCAAGGCGAGCCAACTTCAAACTTTTCTGACAGAGTATCAATGGTAACGTCTGGATCCCGTCGAGTCAGTCGAGGTTCTTCTGCTTTCTGTCCACAGAGCCGAGGCGTATGACGAGAAAACTTACATATACTTCGAACGGACTTCTTCGGAAAGATTATGCGACGGCTCTCCCCGCAAGGAATGTTCCCACTATGCCTTTCCTCCTGCAGCACCGCCTGCTCCGCGGCCTGCCTCGCCTCCGGCAGCGGCCGAGGGGTTGTTGTTGACCTTGATACCGACGCCGGCACCTCCCTCTCCAGTTCCGAGCTCGATGTCAGGGCCCTTGGTGAGGGCGGCCTCGGCGAACGTCAGGGCACGGTCAAAGCCTGCGTTCTGTCGCTTCTCAACCTTCTTGTCGTCGGTGTCTTCGCGTCTGACAAGTTCGCGTTGAGCACCACCTGCAGCCGCGGCACCGGCTGCTGCGCCCTCGCGAGCGGCACCTCCGGCCGCCGCTTCTTCTCCACCTCCGAACGTGAGCGCACCATCACCGACCACCAAGGCAGGGGAGTATGCGCCCATGTTGATGTTGAGGGGTGCGGCGTTGATACCGACGGCCAGAAGGGCCAGGGTCATGAGGGTGTTGGTGATCTGCATGGCGAAGGATTTGGGTGACGGAAGAATTGGAAGGATTAAGTATCGTGTGTCGGCGCAGCCGGTGAGTCTTTTTTCTTAGTCCCCTGGAGGATTATTAAGAGCGTACTGAATTGAAGTGGATATTCCTGCTGGAGGAGAAGTAGAAAGACAGAAGAAACAGCACAGCTGAAGTCAAGAAGAATGATGGACAGAAAGCAGGTAAAGCACACGGGGCAACGAGTGGCAAAGCAAGGTGGGAAGAGAGAGCCTAATGAATGAAATCTCCATGGCTCCACGGCGTGCCAAGGAGAGGTTCAAATACCCCACGCCGAGGATCAAGGAGAGACAAAACGTAGAGTTGGACGTGAAGGATGGTAAGGAGACAGGCCAAGAGACGGACGGCAGTATTCGAAGCTACGACTGCGACGCCATCATGCGTGTCAAGACAAGCCCTGGCCGGTGCCAAGGCCAAGCGGCTCTGTCAAAAATAGAAGCTCTCTGCAGCAACCGAAGACAAGAGATGATAGGCTGGGGGAACCGACTCTGGCACGGGGCAAGCGGACCCGAAGGGGCCAGGGGAGGGCAAAGAGCCGCCATATGGTGAATCGGCCGTCTCTGGGAGAGTGCAGCGCGCCGGTTATGGTGGAGAAACGAAGATGGGTGTCCGAGCGGAGGTGAAACGATGCAAGTCCCAAGACTGCCATCGACGAGGGTTTCCCGAAACCATATAGAGGCTTGGCAAAGACCTCGATGCGCCTCTGGCTTGCCAGAGACGACGCAGTCCATTCTTCCCACTGGAGTCGCCTCATTTCGCCTCGGGGCTGGTCGTTGGCGCGTGGTAAAGATAGATGAAGCCCCAGTTTGACGTCTGGCCACGAGGGGGCTTCAATCAAGGGCACGATCTACGACCTGCCACAGGCTAACGACCAGTTGCAGACAATCCTCCGACTCACAAATTCAGGAGGGGAGGCCAAGAGAATCGCAAGTCAGTCACCGCGTTCCTAAATTGCATCGGCTGCGTATTCCTATGGCTTGGCATAGATCCGAAAGGGCCAAGAAGATAGCCGTTTTCCAAAGACCAAATGACCCGAACACCGATCGGGTACCAAGGCCGCCCCCAAGACTTTCCAAGAGATCTCTAGGTTGCTATCGCTGTAGTTTCTTTCTTGCCGCCTTACGCAGCGTAGCGTATCCGTACGAGTTTATTGTGCTGCCTTCGTGAAAAGAATTGTTTCTCCCGGCTTGATGGCTGATTGGGCCAGACGATGGATGTTTCCTCGATGCCACCCCTGTCGACAACCTACGCACGTACATACGGACGCGACCCAGCGGAGTCAGTCGATGTACCCCATTGAACATTAAAGATTCGTCTGTAATTTTGAGAAACGGCCACACGTGAGTAAGGGGTATTGGGTCCAGAAGACGATAAACAAAACCCCTAGGCAATAGATGGCAAGGGCGATGCAGCACGCCAGCTTTTGGTGAAAGACCCTCGGCTAATCGAGACATGCGCGCGCGTAAGACAAATGCCCCGGTCACGTTGTGTTGTTGAGCCCATGTCGAACCTGACACTCTGGCGCATTGACGTCCGCCGGGAGGAGGAGTAGAAATGGTCGATGGGTGCGCCTGTGTTGCAACTCAGGGTGATATCGAGGGCGTTCCGTGGTTCTACCTTGTACGAGGCATACCGCCGGCGGAAACATCAGTCAAAGTGTGCCGCCCCAAATCTGAAACACCTAACAACAAAAACGTTTGTCTCTTTGGGTTGCCACGTCCTGCCCGACTCGGAGGTGTCCCCAGCCAACTTCGGCTGGGGGGGCGAAAGGTTGCCTTTTGTTCGCTGTATGCCGCACTTCAAAGCGGAAGTACCTAGAGTCGTGCGCCGGAAGACGAATGAATGACTTGCGTTTGTAGCAAAAGAATGCGCGTGTTATCATCATATCGAGTCCACATATAGCGGCGCAATGAATCGAGTCAGAGGATTCACAAAATACCACCCAAGAGGTTGTATTATTTCGAAATGAGAGGAAAAGAAAGATGTAAGCCTAACCTAATTCATAAAATCCCCGCCTCACTTGGTCTGGATCGAAGCTCCTCGGGTGAGATTAACTACGGAGCCGTGGCAAACGAAATTAGTCTACCTAGTCATCCGAACGTTTCGCCTTGCCCGCATTGGGGGTAGGGTAGGGTAATATCCAGGGGACAACTGACTCCCTAAGCAGATAAACCAGGGCTTAACGCATATTTTCCCTTTTACATTGATGAATATTTCTTTTTTTATTCCTTTATAAAACAATCAAGGACAGGCTGAAACCATCCTAACTATAGAACATCAGATTTCGTGCATGTAGCTTAAACCCTTGCAGTGAGCACCGACCACTTTTTATTATCTGATAGGCTCGGGCTGCCAGTACGATTTCGGCGTTAGGCCGTAGGTGGCAAGCCAGTTAGTAGTATAGGGAGAAGAGATCCGGACAGTTTCAAAACTGGGTTATGAGGAAAATGGCTGGCCCCCTAAATCGTCGAACGCATGGGGGCAGCCGCTGATGTTTCCGGAATCAGAGATTTCCTGCTCTAGAGAAACTTGGCAATGTTGTCATCAGGTCTAGACTGATGCCTCGATGTACTGCCAAGACCACGACTCTGCCCGGTCAATAGTGCCCGGAGCGGTTGGTTGTTCAAACAACCTGACACATGCTGCTTCCACCGGACGAGAACATCAAACGATCACTCTGCGCATTCAAACGGCAGCATTTTTGGTGGCCGAAGCCTGAAAAGACCCTAGCCCTTTTCATTCGCCGGTTTATCTAGCTACCTAACTTGAATACCTACTTCGCCTTGGCACGCTTGGAGAGCTTCTTTTGAGATTTTTATCTCCTACCGTCACCCTGTAGTCCATGTCACACTTCTTCCTAACAACGGTTTCCGTAATACCATGGTGCCAAACGTCGGCATGACGTCGGATCCCGAGCCACACTCAGTCGCCAGCATTGCTCGCAGAGTCTTCTGGCCCTAACGCGAGCTCAGCCGTTCAGCCGTGGCCTGGGCGAGGGCGGGTGTAGTCACGCCTCTCGGCCCAGACCTGCGCGTAGTTATTACGGTGGTCCGGTTGCAGCCATGTGTAGTGCCTGTGAACCTCAGCACTGTGGGTGGTGTCTCTAAGAACCGCCAGGAAGCGGTCCAGCTCGGGGACCCTGACATAGTCGCTGTAATCCTTGTTGTCGAGCTTGTGATCGTTGGACGGGTTCCAGACGGACCGGGCTCTGGCGTCGTTGAGGATGTGGCGGACCAACTTCCTGGTTTCCCTCTCGATGCGCAATATGCGGCACTTGGGACAGCAGCCGGGCAGCGAGGCACCTTCGGAGATGGTGCGCGGGAACCTCCTAAGCTCGTCCATGGTGCCGGGCAGACCCAGACCCATCATGCCAGGGTTCTGACAGCTTCCGGCGCAGTCAATGTACTTGCCCACAGGCACCGCGCAGAAAGGGCACTGTCTCTCGTTGGCCGCGATGCTGGTCACGCAGCCCTCGCACAGCATATGACCGCAGCAGAAGATCATGGCGCGGTGCTGAGTGCCGGGGTCCGCGGCGCTCATCCCGATCGAACAACGAGGACACGGAAGAGTAAATTCTTCGAGGACTGCGTTGGAGGTGAGGAGGGGCTTGATTGCGGGCCAGAATGCCTTGGTTTGACTCCCTCCATTAACGGGCAAGGTGTATGAGCTGCTTGGCTTTTTTGGTTGCGAGCTTCCGTCAAGGGCCGTCGGGCCTCCGAATCCAGCCAAATTAGGATGTCTGCTCGACACACTGCTGAAAACACTTTCAGTCACGCTGCCGGTCACGCTACCCCCGTAGTGGGAACGGCCATGGCCTCCGGCTACGCTGCGGCTTCCATTCCGTGGATCGGCGTAGCTGGCTAACACTTCATTCACCCAGCTCGCGGTCGGGCCGGCGGCGGGGGCCGGAGCTCTGTTCCACTGCGCGGCGAAGGCTTCGGGCCCAAGCCTGAGTTGCTCTTGGATATGATTTTCCGCAATTCTAGCCCGTGCCACTCTTTCGGGGCCCAACTCTTCCAGTTCTGCCCTCCGGAGTCTCTCCAGCGCTGGCGGCCCGTCGCTGATGACGGTGCAGTCCGAGCTCGCCTCGGAAGGGCTTCGTGGTTGGATGCCCCCTTGACTTCTGCCACCGCTACGATCGCGGAGGTTCAGGTTTCGAAGCGCGTCCAGGGTGAGTCGTTCCATTTTTGTAGGGTTGTAGATGTCTTCTTTCGGCGGCTTGCTTGTGTAGTTCCTTTTGGTTGTGGATTGGCAGAGTCGGTGTTATCAATGTTTGGCGTTCTCTTGCTGACTGTGAGTAGGTCCGAGGCAACCTAATACAGAAGACAATAGCTGACTTAAGTATCAATCTTGGTGAATCGAGTAAACTCGGGATCTTTCTCCTTGCGGCCTCGTCTCCCTCGACTTCGATTCTTTGTTGGTGGAACTTTTTTGTGTATCATTTTATGTCTGGGAGCATCAAGTATCAGTTCAAAGTAGCATGCAACATCGTGGGCGAGTCTCCTGGTCTCAAGCTCTTTTCTTCTGGCTTAGGTTTCCGAATCCAGCCATCAACTACGAGAGAGTTTGTTGTTTCTACGGACAATATACAGAGTACTGCTTTCTTCATGAAAGTTTCGATTGAGCTCCCTAACTCGTATAACCATAGGATTTGTGTCCTTTGTCGCACGACGAAGCCATGGAGCTTGGAGTAAGCTCGTCTGTGTTGTTGATTGCTCGTTCTATTTTGTACCGTATCATTCAGACTCGTGTGCTTGAAATGTACAATGGGTCTCTGCCATCCGTTGTGGTGGGATTGTTTTGGGGCGTTCTCCATTATGCCAAGCCTAGGGGCGAGAATCAACTAGGATCGTCTTCCCGATCCGGCTTCCAAGACATTCTTCTTTGGTATTTTCCTCTCCGCAAGATGTCTCCCTTGCCTCGAGATACCAATGACAAACTACGGGCAACTACCCAACTTGTCAATGGTCTTAGTCTTCCATTCAAGACTTTAGACATCCGGCTTTGCCAGCCCAGAATTGCTACGCGTAAGCCTCGAGCTCGCAGGCCTAAGCCAAGAGGCAACACATCCCCCTCAATACTGGATTTACACCACCCAGCGGCCCATGCTCCCCGCCAGTGGAACCTGCCGAGCCGTTGGCGCGGTGGACTAAGCGGGAATTATGTTATGAAAACTCAAAATCCAGGACGACTGCCGTCATCGAAGATTTTGTTACAGCTCAGCCCTACGGCGGTTTTTAGGGACTGACGTCAACATGGAGCTCCGGTGAGCCGGATGCACCCCTTGGAATGCTGCAAAATCGCCCATGTTGGCTTACGTGCGAGCCTAGCCAATGCGTCACCATATTGAAAAGGCTTGGGGAGTACACAACTTTAAGTAAAACCATTCTCCTATGCCCGTCAATCAGCCGCGACCCTGCCAATTCTTGTTTTATCGTTACCCCTTACTGATACGCCAAATCGCCCATTGTTCGATTGGATAACTCTGGATACCTTTATCCCTGCCATCGTTACTCGACAACAAACCCACTTGTGGTAAATACAGACAGCATGCACAATGTGCAGAAATATCCCGCGCCTCACTCACCGATCGTACGTATAATCGTGCTGGAAACGGATGAGCCTCACCCCGATACACACGCAACCAAGGGTAGCTTCGGAGAGATCCTACACAGCCACTTCCAACATGCCGGCGCCGAACACGATCCCCCACTAGGAATCGACACCGATCAGAGATTCGTAGTGGAGGAGAAGGGAGGCAAGGTCCCTGATTTTGAGGAGTTCAATGGATATCAGGGTGTCCTGATCACCGGAAGCATGTACGACGCTCACGGAGACGACCCTTGGATTCTCAAGCTCCTAGATGTCCTCAAAGGTGCGTGAATATTAGGCCGGGTTTGCTACTCTCTGCTTGTTTCTGACCGTAGGGAACCCCAGAACTGTGGCAACATCGGCCGGATCTCCATCTTAGCGGTGTGTGCTTCGGGCACCAGCTCCTCAGCCGGATGCTCGGCGCCGAGATCGCGCAAGCCCCGTCCCAAGACTGGGAACTCGGCCACTGCCGACTCGACCTCTCGCCGGTGGGCAAGGAACTCTTCCGCACAGAGGACGATCACATTTTCCTACACCAGATGCACCAAGACCAGGTGGTCGCTCCGCCAACGCTAGAAACCTCCAAGGGACTCCTAAAACCCGACACGAGGGTGGATATCTGGGGCCACAGCGAGCACACCAAGGTTCAGGGCATCTACGTCAAGGGGAGGCTCTTTACTACGCAGGCCCACTTGGCATTTGACAAGGAAATGGTCAAGCGGCAGATCCAGATGAGAGTCGACAGCGGAGGTATTCAGGATTTGGAGCACGCAGACCAGGCGTCGGAGACGGCGCACCTCGAACACGACGGAGACAGAGTGGCGGCTGCCATTTTGAGGTTTTTCCACGGCGATGACGATGAGATTGAATGATTTCATCAGCAACAAGATGCTTGCGGAATTGGTCATGTATATTTCGCGCTATGCGAGCCTTAGAAGATAATGGATTGATCTCTTAAGCAAACTAAACAGGTAGCGACGGATATATACTTGGTTGAGCAGCCCACTTCACTCCTCATCTCCTCTGCTGTAAGTCTGCCTGTCGGGACTAAGAATGCTCTAGTGATTCACACGCAGTGATTCCAGCCTCCTTGATGGGTCCAGACTCGTCATCTACATAACCAGATCAATGAGCTCCATGTCTTGATAACCCCATATAGCAAAAGAATTTCTTGGTCTATCTGCGTCGAAATCGGACGCGACTTAAATAAAACGCTGGAAGAGTTGTTTCTTTTCGCCAATATGTTGAAGCAACCCTAGAACGGAAGAACTGCATCAATGCTGTCATGTATCAATAGGGTTATACTTTGGGCCTGTAAGCAGATAGCCGACTTAGTTAAATTCTTTGGTTAGCCAATGATATTGGGACAACTGAAATATCTGTGGTGAAGCTTGTGGCCTTTACCACGTAGCTTGCTATATGCACGGACCACTTCGTATAGGCCAATATTTTTACCCGACATCACTTGATACGTAGTTTCGAAAGAATAGGACAACTACTAGATACTCTTTTTTTTTTTTTTTTTTTTTTTTTTTAAGATTTTCCCAGATGCTGCGGTGATCATATTATAATTCCAAGCAGCAATATAGTTTTTTCGTCCTATCAAGCTAGCTCCCTGTTTACAGCTGACTTGATCTTTTTCTGAGCTTGCTCGGATCCGCCCAAAGCCTTCCTTGAACTTCACCCTTATCCAGGGCCTTAAGCCCAGCTGGGATATCTGCAAAAGGGATTTCCTCTAGTTCCGGCTCAATTTCGTTCTTGGACAGGAGATCTAGCACGTCCTTCAAATCAGCTTCGCTCGCACCGAATGACCCGACCAGGCTGATGCTGCGTGTGACCAATTTGGCGCTCGAGATGGTCATGTTTCCCGCGGCCAGTCCAACGAGTACGACTTTGCCTCCTTCTTTAACACGTTCAAGAGCCGATCTCGTAGTCTCTTCAGTGCCAACAAAGTCGACTATTACATCCAAAACAACATGCCCAGCCTCCTCCAAACTCCTGAAACATTCATGAGCGCCAAGTTGTTTGGCACGCGCGAACTTGGAGTCCATGACGTCGATGCCGTAGACTGTGGCGCCTTTGAGGGCTGCAAAACCGAGGCCTTGCATCCCGAGCCCGCCAATACCTACAATCCCAACCGTTCCGCCGGGACATATGCCAGCTTCAATTATTACGGCATGGTACGCTGTGGCCATAGCGTCGGTCGCGACCGCGGCCTGGGAGAAAGTAACACCATCTGGAATTCGAACCAGTCGGCTCACAGGTGCCACGGCGTACTCGGCGTAACCGCCGTCAAATCCGAGCCCTATGGCCATCGCCCACCCCCTGACGTTCAGGCTGAGAGGATACGCGAGAAGCGACACGGCGACGCGGTCACCAGGGCGATATCCGACCACATTGGGACCGATGGTGGTTATGATTCCTGATACCTCGTGGCCCAGCGTGATGGGTTTCTTGACAAGCACGGCGTCGTGTCCTTTGATGAGATGGCAATCTGAGTGACACAATCCTGCCGCCTTCACACGGATCTGCACTGAACCGGGGCCAGGCTCGGGTATTGGGATATTGCGAAGCTGTAGGCCCTCTTTAGGCGATTCATACTGAAATGCCAGCATGATGCAAAAGTTTCGTACTGTTTTCAAAGAGAGCCAGTCGCCTGTGGATGTAACTACCGGGAAAGACAATATTTCGCTGACACCCCGCATCTCAAATACTTTAAGTCCATTTATCATCGACACAGGTTTCAAAGCACGTGATTCTGGCATGCTTACGTGGTCGGATTCTAATTAATTGAGTGGCACTGGCGGACTTCGAGATCCCATATGTCATTTGTTGCTTGGCCGGTTTCCGCACGTTCTACATGACAAGTTCAAAGTTACCGCACCTTGCTGAAAACCACAACATCGGCCCTCGTAATTAGCTTATACCGAGGTTCACTTTGATTAGATGACTTCATCAAGCAAAGTGATTGCTGAAATTAAAGTTGCCATTCGTCCGAAGAACAACTAATAAGTTGTCAAACTCAGTGTCTATGACGCACAATCGCTCCTATGCGCCATGAGAGAGAAAATGAATATGAACAATTATTGATCTCTTCCAAAAGACACTCGATTTACGTATTAGAGTTTGGATTCAAAAACGCTCCAATCCTGATACCGGTTAGCCTAGAGCTTGATAATTTCACGTTCACGGAAAGACAAACTCACCCAATTATAGCGTAACAAGCGCACATCAGCGCCCCTTTCAGTTTGCTCACCCGCGAAACGCTGCTTGCATCGCCAAGAAAGAAGTTGACTAGTACAGTCGCTCCTATCAATGCAGCTGCATCAAATAAGCTGAAGCTCAGAGTCAGGTCTCGTGCCATAACCCACGATGCGATAATAGTTAAGGGAGTAACGCAAAGTGCAATCTGGACAGCCGAGCCCACTGCAACAGCGATTGCAAGATCCATTTTCTCTCTATGTGCCACTGTCACAACAGTAACGAATTCAGCCACATTTCCGACAATGGGGAGTAGTACGAGACCGATGAACGATTCGGATAGATGGCCTTGACGTGTAATTTCGTCGATTGTGCCGACAAGAAACTCGGCACACATCGACATCAAGACCGAGCTGATCATCAACAACAAAACAGAAAGCGTCTTTTCGCATCTTGATCTCCGATGGACTTTGCAATCGATCTCCACGCTATTTACTCTTTTTCCAGAACGCGGTGGGATTCGGAGACGTGCCAGGTGAGGCCTTATTCGGCTTTGACGGCTGTTGAGCGCGGCAGAGTGGTTACAACCCTTGCAACCTCGCGTGGAAGAGGTCGTCTTCCGGTTGAGGGAAAAGTCGCGAGAACACGCCACGTAATCGCACGAACTTGACCGGCTGCTACAGTCTCCGAGCCCCTGGACTTTACGACCGCGCAATACGTCTAAAGTTTCATTATCAGACGTGGAACATGAGATTGAAGTACCGATGTCTTCGAGCTCAATATGGGATTCTCCGTCTCGAGTTGCGTCTTGGCTTTGCCCCTGATTACCTTGACTCGCGAAGCAAGTTGCGTGATAGGATTTGTCCGAGATATCTGACGATATGCTTGGTGACATAGATGCAGGATAGCGCTCAATATCCGCCGTTTGTGACAGTAGTGAGATGGACGGAGTTGGTAGGGCATAGGTCCTTATTTCGTAGATGATGTAGCAGATGTATATCACCAAAACTACCAGGGCCGATGCTCTACTCATTCGCAGCCTGGCATCACCTGATTTGGTAGATTCATCAAGTGTAAAATTGAGAGCGGCCTCCGATGGGTAAGCACTAACACTCAGACATCAAGGGGTTGAACCATACTCACGGGTATCAAAAGCACAAAAGTTGAGACGACCAGGAGACAACTCAGAAGCTGTGTCTCAGCAAGATTCAACACTGGATCGTCGTAACTGATCCCATTGACGCAAAGTGCGACGCCCAGTATTGGGAGCAGGTTGACGAGCATCGACCCGAGGATTGAGGCCTGAACAACATGGAGTCGGTTATGCTTAAGAGCAACACTTAACTCATCAGCATTGCTCTTCTCTTAAAGTTAGATATAGACCTACATGCTTTAAGCGAAGGAAGTTAGCCAATGCACCCAACGCCAAGGTAACAACAGTCCAGCGACTTACAACAAAATTAGCTCTACCAGATTGCCCAGTGTGATATTCAGAAGTGCTCCGATACCGTCCCCGGCATCCTTGGCGATCTTCTCAGTAGCACCAGTGAGTAACGATGACAAAGGCACAATGGCGATCCCATTTGTTACGAAGACGATTAGAGGTGCCCTGTCAGACAAGAAAGCCCAGATGCCAACTGGGATGAATATGAGGAGGCCACGCAGCAAAGAAGAAATCATTATTGCTCGCATTGTTCTTTGAGCCCATTACCAAATTCTGGGGTATGATGAATTTCAATATTCGCCGGTTGATGGGGGTGCTTACAGTTAGACTAGCTTCAGCTCCGGCAGCGCCGGAGGAGCTTAGGTGTCTCCTGACCTCATGATGCGTCCGAAAAGATATGCATTGACATCATGCAAACAATTTTCCCCCCTGGAAAACTGGACCGCAACCCCAACAATAACTTGGGTTATTGATGGTAATTTGAATGTGACGTCCATGAATCTCGTCGGTGTGAAGACTTAGACATATGCGTCTTGATGGTCCTGAAAATTGTCACCGACAGGAACTCTGTAGGCGGCCCACGCGCTAGTTAGTCCATCTTCATTCTCGAACTCATACCCCAATCATACTCCAGCCACCTCTTGTATTCTAGAAAGTTTCATTCTTTTTGAGCACCGCTTCTATGACTGAGCGCACAAAAACAGGAAAAGAGCGATCTTTTTGGAAGGCACCCACGATGCATGCGCCGTCCTAGGGAGTCAATATCCGGAGCTTCTTCGGGTGATCGTGCTCTAGCTAATGATGCGAGCTGGGAAAGCTTTACCAGTTTTTTATTCTCCTATTTTGCTTATTACGCTACACTTCTTTGCTACGTTGCAGCACTTCCTTACAGAGTCAGCTTGTGACGCTGCTGCACCCCCCGCTGCACCTATTACAGCTCATCCTTCATGTCAGATCCGGAACGGCTTCTGAAGGTCGTCCTGAGATCTTAGGTAATGCACAGTCTACTGTAGACTTACCTCTTAACACTACTACATTATTTGTCTCCCCATATTTTATTGGGGTTGCTTGGATGGTGTTAAGGTTGCCTTCAGTATAGAGACTAGAGGATGTGGCGTACACTAGAGGGATCCTTAGTCTGATGGAGTTGACTCTCAGTCATAATTAAATTCAGACATCTAGGGCTGGCGAGCCCAGCACTTGAAGTTTCATTGCGGCGGATTTACCGTCAGGATACGATACAATAACTTTATCAGAGATGAGACGGACGAATCAGACAAAAACTGCTTTGAGAAATATTTTGACTATTTGGAAAGCACAGCTTCATCTTGAAGGTAAGTAGTTTTCGTAACAGCCCTATGAACCCAACCCCCCAATATACTGACAGTGACTTCTGAAATGCTTGTTCAAGCCGCATACCGTCAATAATGACGACGTTCTTTTAAAGGAGAACTGGTAGCCTACTTCAACCTACCCTACTTGAGCATTTAACATTTATCAAATAAAAACATATTTAGAGTAGATCTATAATTTTTAATCATGCCTCTTATGATTAGTGTTGTTAAAACTAAGACCTGGCGTGATTTGCAGGCCTCTGATGTTATGTTTCATCGTTTTTGGCGTCTAGCGCCTGGGCCGATCGATCTAGGACCAGTGCGGCGGCCTATCGAGTTCTCGCTAATTGCCAGGTCTTACCAGGCGGCGGAAATGAGACAGAACAGCGGAGCTCCGAGCTGTCTCTACTCAATGCAGCATTGGCAAAAAGGCAGCGGATGGAGTAAAATCATTTTGTTTTGCACAAACATATCAAGTTGAGTAGCAGGTTCCCGTCAAGTGTCGCACTGGAGATCATGACCGCTTTAACACCCGCTTGACGAGGAGTTGCGGCTATAACCTACAGTGACACGATGCTCATGTTTGTTCGTTGAGCAGATAATGGGGTGCCGTGGTTAGACTAATTCCCTTCCAATGACGCTTCTTTAGACTTAGTAGGATCGCGTCCCATCCTTGTAGCACTGAACTAGCACTGAACTAGTGCTGCGTTGCATCCCAAGGTGTTGTTGCCCACACACACACACAGGCCGTAGTGCAAACCGCGACCTTGGAACACAAGATGCACACTCGACCACACCCCGCAACGTCGGTGGTTTGCCATGCAATACACACTGCGCCGTCGAGGACAGCTGTCATTGACGCAAGCCAACTAGCAGGATCTCGCCGAGACTGGAGTAGACAAGCGGTGTGTCAGCGGCTGAACCAGAGCCCCGCGCAGGCTGGCAGCAGGGATAAGCACCCAATGGCAGAGCTCAAGGATGAACTGGGCTAAGCACATTTGTACGACATTCGGTGCATCTCCGCAGTCTACCAAGTGACGTCAACCCACTTTCGTGTCCACTTGCCAAGGAACACGAACAACAAGGCCACCACGAAGCCTGAGCATCAAAAGCGCGCACTTGTCGTCCCTACTCTGCAGATATTGGGCTCATACTTTGGGTGTTTACAAGCTCCCCCTGATAGATCCACTTCTGCAGCAAACCGGCCCACTGTTGTAGCACCTCGACTGATATATCAACATCGTCCCTTGAAGCTACTCGTCTTGTCGAGTCTCCGCTACATCTTGCTTCGTTCTCTTCGTTGACGACCAAGTGAAAGACTTTAATCATCATGACAGGACTCGTCGAAAAATTGACTGCTTCCGGCGGCACCGAATCCGCAGGTAAGAGAACACCACAGTCGTAGTCGAGGACAACCAAGAGCTGGGACAGGATAGCTAACGATCACTCAGGGTTTCTGAACGACATCATCGAGCAGCTATGGCCCAACATCAATGTCGCCGGCTGCAAGATGGTGAAGGACATTGTCGAACCTATGTTCGCTACCATGCTCCCAGGCCCCCTGGCTTCCCTCAAGTTTGTGAAGCTTGATCTTGGCCCTGTTCCCATGCGCGTATCTGAGGTGGACGTCCACAAGGTCGACAACGGCGGCATCAAGCTCGACATGGACGTGACATGGGAGGGAAAGAGCGACATTGAGCTCGACGGAAACATGGTCCCGAAGCTTGTAGGTCCATCGCAATATGCTGCTTGCTCATTTACATATGACGCTAATTTGCATGGCAGGGCATTGAACATGTTTATCTGAAGGGCAGACTCTCTATTTTGCTCGCTCCTTTGGTCAATGTCATTCCTCTGGTATGAATCCTCCCATTAACACGGTATCATGCTTCACATGCTCACATAAGTGTAAAGATCGGCGCTGCGCAAGTCGCCTTCATCAACCCTCCTGAGCTGAAGCTCGACTTCACCAACGCGGCCAACATCGCCGACTGGGCCCTAGTTGACAAGGCCGTCCGGAAGGTCATCATCAACATTATCTCCTCCATGGCGGTCCTCCCCAACCGCTACCTCGTCAAGCTCGACAGCAACAACGACTACTTCAGGACATACCTCCCTCAGCTGGGTGCTCTGCGATTGACCATCGAGAGAGCGATCGGCATCAGCGGGCCCAAGAAGAGCGGCGCCAAGAGACTGCTGGCCAAGATTGTGAAGGACATCCCCGACTGCTACTGCAAGGTCAATGTCGGCGCGGAGGAGGAATGGCGCACGACTACGAAGAAGAACGACCACGACCCGGAGTGGAACGAGACGCACGACTTCCTCGTCGCGGACCACGACCAGAAGATCTTCATCGACGTCCAGGACGACGATCTCGGCGGAGACGATGACATCGGCGTCGCCACCACCACCGTCAGGGACATTCTGCTCAACGACGGCTCTCAGGAGTTGGGCCTCACTCACGAGGGACAGCCCACCGACGCCAAGATCGTCGTGCACGCCAAGTTTTTCGAATTTGTCGGCGATGCCGGCGCCATCACCTCCACGCAGAGCCAGAGCGAGGGGCAGATCGTCGGTATCGCCACGGTCCTCATCGCCAGCGCTCTCGGGCTCCAGGGCCAGCGCGACGAGCTCAACCCCAGTATCAAGGTGACTTGGGGCGCCAAGGAGTTCCACACCGCGGCCAAGTCCTACAGCCCCGGCACGGACATCTTCAACCCGTCCTTCGACCAGGCGTTCCGCATCCCCGTGACGGCGGACCTGATCGCCAACCCGGCAAACTTCAAGATTTCCCTTATGAACAAGGCTAGCGAGACCGGATCCGTTGAGATTCCCTTCGAAGAGGTGCTGGGGGCGCCCGGCCTGGTCAGAGAGGACAGTTTCGACGTCGGATCCGGCGCTACGGTCAGAGCCAGCATCTCTCTCCGTGGACTGCAGCCGGCTCACTGAGCAAGCTGGGTCGCGCCGACCGTCATTATATCTGGGTCCTTATGTAATATTACACGATTATATACGATTAAATGAGACTTGCCAGTTATTCGAGAGATGTATGATTCTCGTGTCCTAAGCAGCCCAGGCAATACTGGATGTGAGAATGAATTCAACACAATGTCCTGACATATACATTACACTGGCTGTTTTCTCCCTCATGACATTTATCGCTTTCATAATGCAGAAGACCATGAGCGTTTGCGATATTTGCCGGGTCGATACATTCTAGCACCATGTCAGCTGGGTGTTGTTGCGCCGAGGTAATTACTGCCATGCCCGTATGCCATCCTTTCGATCCGTCTATGACAGTTCTATAGTCAAAGACTCGCATATCAAATGTGCGAAAAAGGAATCCCGGCTTATCTCATCGAAATGGCCGATCGACAGCATTATAAAGATTGTTCTGCCTTTCGCGTGAAATATCGTGCCCTGAATCCGAGCAGTATAGATCCATCTCGTTGAGATGGAGCCTCTCGGACCAGAGGACTTTAGTCCAGACTCTGGTCATCAACCAATGGGTTGAGCCAGATGAACCTGGCATCCTTTCCTTCTACGAATCATATCCTCATTACATCCCGACACGGGAGTGCCCTTCCTCTGACAATTATCGCTTTCATGTCTTTCCCAACCTGGGAGTCAGTCACCAGCACATGATTGCGAGGCATGGTTGAAGACGACCTGCAGACATACTGCTCCAGAGAAAACACCGCACAACGAGGTTGCCAAAAGACTCTCCTTATGGTAAGAATTGGTCATCATGACAGCTCATTCCCAGTTGGGCGAGTCCTTCAAGGACATCTTGCCCGCTGAATTCACGACAGCAGCCGCCGCCCAAATCGAGGGGGTTCGGAGTAAGGACAGCAAGAGCGAGTCTACCTGGAACAGTTTGCATACACGCCTAGAAAGTTATCAAGGACAAAGGCACCGGAGACAACTCCGTAGGCTCTACGACCTCCCTCAGGGGGTTTCTAGAGGCCCATAGAGCAAAAAACAACCATGATCTGCCTCGAGGGCGAATCGAACGCCCGATCTTCTCATTACGAGTGAGACGCTTTACCACTGAGCCACCAAGGCTGTATTATAGATCCTTGTCTATTTCCGACGGATTCAGGTCCCATGATCCTGCAGTAGAATACGACGGTTCCCAGAAGATACCCTGCTGAGGTATGTGATCGGATCATGCATGAGTGGGCATCTCTGAGGGTGCGTGGCTGACAAAAATAGCGCCAGTAACGGCACGTCAAAGGGAACGGAGGGCCCAAGCTCTTCCCCGGTAAAAGTAAAGTTATGGGAGTGGGCGGATGGGATGGAGGCCCACCACATGTTCGTCACGGATTCTCATGGTTGGCGAGCTGACTTGGCAAGAGAGTTGACTACGATGGTGAGAACTTCAGACCAGAATGTGCTGACGTATTGTATTAAATGTATGACTGCATTGTGTCGCACATAAACTCTATTAAATCGCTACTAAACAAATCGAGTCCTCAATCCCTCATCTTTGACTGCAATCATCTAACTAGTTCTTTGACGCTGCAGCCTCGGTGACCTTGACCCAAAAGTTGTCCTGCATGTGAAGGTTGAAGTTGACACTGTGCCACGGGTTCCCGGGGTTCATGATCTGAAAGTCAAAGTTACGAAGAATCTGGGGCAAGGTCACATCAGCACGAGTCACGCACAAACAGGACCAAAAAGCCCTGGGGCGGGGGTCTCACCTCGACGTAGATCTTGTTCAGCTCGATAAAGGCTACGCTCTTGCCGGCGCAGCCCCATCTGCCGTACCCAAACGCCAGCTCGGTCGTCTTCTGCATCTTGTCCCTCGTCGCCTCGTCCGCCTCGATCCACCGCTCGGGGCGGAAGAGATCGGCGTCCTTGCCGAAGACGTCGAACCGGCGGAGGGTGCCCCAGACGTTCTGCGCGATGCGGGTACCGCCCGGGATGAACTTGCCGTCGATGGTGTCCCCTTCGGGGGGCACCTCTTTGGCGCAGAGGCCTGTAAAGGGGGCGTTCATGCGGAGACCCTCGTAGATGACGGCCTGCCCACGTTAGGATCCGACTAGCATATGACAAGGGCCCGTGGAGTAGGGCGGCGGAAAGGGGAGGAAGCGAGGTACCTGAAGGTATGGGAGCTTCTTGCCCTCCTCGTAGGTGATAGGGGACGAGACACGGCCCTCGGCGATGGCGGTGGCAATCTCTTGCTTCAGCGTGTGATATGTGCGCGGCGAAGTCATCGTATACAGGAACGTTGTGCGGATCGCGGTTGCAGTCGTGTCTGAACCGGCGATGATCTGGAAGAGGACTTCTGTCTCGCACTCTGTTTGTGTGAGTCCGTGACGGACAAAGGCGCCCTACGGGATTCGTTTCAGCATTGGATCTGTCCAAGACGGGCATGATCTCTTACCAGCATGTCGCGTTCTTCCTTGGCATCCGGGCCGAACCGCTTCGCGACTACCTCTTTAGCAACTCTGTCGCCTTGTCAGCATGACCCCCTCCAATTCACCCCACACGTGTCATAACACACCCCATCAGCTTGCCCAGCCCGCTCTTGTCAGTGTGCTTGGGTCCGACGGTACCCAGGACGGCCTTGGAAAATATAATCTTCTGGATGTAGGGCACCTCGCTGCAAAGCTGCAAGTAGGGGATCGCCGCCTCCGTGGTGCTGATGTAGTCGTGCACGTCCGAGTCCGTGGCGAGGTAGCCAAACTCCTTGCCGTAGGCGAGCTTGGTAATGGTGTCGAGGGTGAAGTACTGCGCGACCTTTCCCAGGTCCATGGGCTTGACGTCGTCGCCGGCGGTGATGTACTTTCTCCGGATGAGGGCGATGACGTTGGCGATCTGGGCGTCGATGCCGTCCTCGAGCGAGGGGTTCTCCTTGCCGGCGTAGCCGCCCGCACACTTGGCCTTGAGCTTGTCGTGGGCGGCGACGTCCCGCAGGCTGAACATGCTGTCCTCGTGGGGGTTCAGCTTCGTCGAGTCGTACCACGACGAGCGGCCGTAAGTGGAGCGGACGGCGTTCATGCGGCGGAGGACGTCCGGGTCGTCGGTGACGAGGTCGTTGGGGCCAATGCGCACGAGGGGCCCGTGTTGGCGGTTCAGCTTGGTGAAGTGCTCGCCCGGTTTCCCGGAGCGGGCGTTGGACATGAGCCACAAGTAGGAGAACTTGGCGACGAGCGGGCCCGGGAACGCGCGGAGGTGGTTCCAGGCGACGACCGAGGTAGCGGCATAGTAGACGACCGAGGCGGCGACGAGGTACCAAAGCGCCGAACCAGCGCAGGCCCATATGATGTCGGACAAAGCCATTGTGCCGTTCTTTGACTCCTTGTCCACACAGAAAAGTAGGTAGGCGGGAGGGCCGAAGAGGAGTTAAAAAAACATCTCAGGCTGGGCATCCGAGTCGCAAAGGGGGCTCTCTCCTTTTTAAACGGGCTGGACGGACACGATGTTCCCCCTCCTCTATGAGCGATCTCATTTGCCACACACTTTCCGTGGTACGTAAAGCGGGCTTAACTATCTTGTTACATTGCCTCGGACAGCAACCGGAGCGTTGGTGATGATTACTTCTGCTTCCGTACCGAGATACCAGGGGGTCGGCAAATAGTGGCTCGGCCCGCAGCCATATCATTCGGCCATCATAATATCAATGACCAGGGGAATTCTTCCACCTGCTAGCCTTTTACAGACTCACTGCAACAAGAGCCCTATCAATGAACCCATTAGCGGCAACTACGATTCCGACGTTGCATCGACACTATGCTATGGAGTGAAAGATTTGCGACCGGGGGCCCTACGATTCGTATGAATCGTGCCAATGACGGACGAACATCTTGGCAACAAACCCCGAAGAAAAGAGGAGACTTCCGATATTTCCGCTGTCGTCACCCCCGACTTTGCGGGACGGCACACGTGTTGCAGAGGTTTGCTCCATGGCACAAGCACTTGCTCCTCGCCAGTACCACGGCAGGCATCTTCGACATGTGGCATGGCATGCCTCTCGTAGTGTGGACGAGATGCCCACAATAAGTGCTACAAAAACCGAAGTGTGTGGTGGATGAGGGGGCAACAATGTGACAACCGATCACTAACAGGTAGACGACCCACGCAGGTCCCATAATACGGGCAGAAGGCGGAGTAATGACTGGGCCCCTATTGGGCAGGATGAGGAACGCAGAGAATCGGCAGTCAGAAAGAAGACGAATTTTGTGAGCGACCCAGCTCATTATGTATGCGGGCGAACGGTGGAACGAGGTGCAGTAGTTTGGACCTACCGAGTAAGAAGAAGCCGAGGTAGCCGAAAGATGGAATGGCACCACGCGACTGACGAAAAAGTTGGCCGGTCGCCGTATGCTATGGGAGTGGCAAGGGAAAGCGGCCATCTTTCTTGTCACCCGAGTGTGGCAGAATAGGGGCAGGAGTGGGTGGAAGCAGCGAAGATGTGGTGAGAATATGGATTCCCCTATGGGACCCGTAGATATTACAGCCCCTCTTTCGGCCAAGAGAACCCAAACATGCAAGTTTCTCCGTTTTCCACGGAGCCCCTCGAGCTCTGGATCGCCTGGTCCTCAGCCTGTCTGTAGAATACGATCGGCCCAGCAATGAGGAGCTCGGTGGGTGTTGATACACTGTCGTCTACACGTATTATATCGTACATGTATGTTCGTCCGTCCGTCCGTCCGCCGATCACAGTGGGATGTGTCGTTGGCGAGGCAGATCACTTGGGGGCTTTGGTGCGCAGTTGGATGCCGTGCCACTCCTTCACCATGTCGCCTAGCACGGCGTTGACCATGCGCTGCTGCTTCAGCATGTTTGCGCCCTTGAATTTGGCCGAGGTGATGTCAATGGCGTACATTGAGCCGCACCCACCCGACACGTCCTGCACGATCAGCTCCGAGGGCGCGAACTCGGCAACCAGCTTGTCCCATATCGTTGACTCGGCGGTGTCGAGGTGGTCGGGCTTCTCGAGGGCTGGCGAGGTTGGCGTCGTCTCTGAGGAGTAGCACCGTCTCGGGCTCTTCTGGAGGTTCTGGGGCGGTGACGGAGCTGTGAAGGCGTGCGAAAGACCCGATCGGGTCGTGGGAATAACTCGAGTGGAGTAGTCTCTCGTCGCGAACGGAAGGGTTGTGACGGAACCTCTGGCGACGATGCTGGTCCGGACAGTTTTGGAGACGGCCACCGCTCGGCGACACGATCTGCAGAGCATCTCGGCGGGTTTAAGGGGTGGTATATCGTGGTATCGGTCTAAGTATGTAGTTGCAGGAGCTGTCTTGTCTCGATCTACAGGTACCGCGTCTCTTGGTCGAGGACCGCCAAAGAGAAAAGTAATTATGTGATTAGGTAACCAGGAAAGCCTCGATTCCGGACGCGCTGATTATGTAATTGATCTGCACGGCCCAGGTCTCAACCGAGATTTAACCGACCCGCCTCTTGTCTGCAACACCGTGCGTGGCAACGTGCACGGTGTCTCACTCAACAGGCGGTACGTACCTAATCACTCAAGTCATAATTGATGGTGTGAGTCTCATCGTCAGAACCGCAAAATGTTAAATGAACAATCATTCATCTTCCACACACCACACCACACGCAAACTCAATCAAACTTATATACACACATGGACACAGACACTTCTATAAATGAATACGAACACAAACGAAACGTAGTCACACACAGAAACACAGATAGAAACATACGCAGACTCGCCCAAACAACCTACATCTGCAAACACCTAGCCCCGGTAGCTGGTATCCCATCCTAAGCTGGTATTTCAGTTCATGGCAGTCTGCCGCTACACATTCACTCGAACGCAGGCTAACACACATTCTCAGTTCTACCCCGAGTTCAAAGGTTTCATGAAAGGGCCGCTTTTCACCATAACGGCTTCATCGTCTCCCTCTTGGCGCCCAGGATTCACATGCATAGGGGCCCGCCGATACAGGCCACTCTAGACGCCGGAAAAATATCACCTGCATCTCATATCGACCTGGCCTGACTATCCTCAGCCAGATTCATTACCCGGCACTCGATCCAATTCGAAATTGCCGTCCTCCCTCCTCCCCGCCCCCTGTATCCCCCGCATTCTTCTCCAATGAGTTACCCCAGATGGATGGTATAGGCCGGGGTTCTGGCACCTGGGAGCTGAGCGCGACGAAGCTCGTTTTGCGGTGTTGCTAATTTCCTCCAATCAAAGAACCCGCCGGCAAACTTCTTGGCCCGCGATATGGCGACTGAGCGCATCGAGCAGGCCAAGTTGCCTGCGGTGCTACGACGGAGAGAGGGCATATAAAATGCTCGACATGACAGCAGAGACGGGCTGCTCGGATTGGCGAGGCAGCTCACTTCCGCCGCTTCCTCCTTCTCCGTCCCATGGCTCGCTTGTGTTATTTGCTTGCGGCGGCCTCGGCATGTCTCGGGGCAGCCGCAGCTCGAGAACCTACCGTGCAGGTCCTCAACGGCACTTACCAAGGCCGTCATCTGTCGGAATGGGATCAAGATGCCTTCCTTGGCGTCCCCTTTGCCCAGCCTCCGGTCGGCCAGCTGAGATATCGTTGGCCCCAGAGTCTCAACTCTTCCTTTGACGGAGTACGAGACGCCACCGAGCAAGGGTACAGCTGTATGCAGTTCAGGGGCGACTTCAACATGTCGGAGGACTGTCTGACACTCAACGTCGTCCGGCCGGCTGGGGAACATAAGAAACCACTTCCGGTTCTGGTTTGGATATTCGGCGGTGGCCTGTATACCGGCTCCGTTGTAAGATGAACCCCCCCCCCTTCTCTCCCTCAAGGCGTTTTCACTGAGACTCGACGTCTGTCAAGGCCGACCCGCAGTACAACCTCTCGGGCATCGTCAAAGTCAGCCAAGAGATGGGCCAGCCTATAATCGGCGTCGCCATGAACTACCGCCTCAACATGTACGGCTTCCTGCAGACCCCGCAGATCCTCGCCGAAGGGTCGAGCAACGCTGGCCTGCTGGACCAGAGGCTTGCGCTCCGGTGGATCCAGGAGAATATTGCGGCGTTCGGCGGAGACCCGGACCGGGTGACTATCTGGGGCGAGAGCGCCGGGGCGCAGAGCATCGCCTACCACCTCTTCAGCTACGATGGCCGCGACGACGGTCTCTACCGCGCCGCCATCCTCGAGAGCGGCGGGCCGACCGGGGCCCAAGTCCAGAGCCTGGCGTACTACAACGCCCCCGTCGAGAACCTGACGCGGGCCGTCGGCTGCTGGACCGCAAAGGACCAGCTGACCTGCCTCCGCGGCCTCAGCCAGGCGGACCTCTTTGCGGCGAACCCGAGCCAGGTGTGGAACCCGATGATCGACGGTGACTTTTTGACGGCCTACCCGAGCCAGCTGATGCGCGAGGGCAAGTTCGTCAGGGTGCCGCTGCTCACCGGCGCCAACAGCGACGAGGGCATCAACTTCAACCCCAACAGCCCCAAGCCGAACACGGCGGCGGACCTCTTCAACGGCTTCGCCTCCTGGCGCTCCTACGCGCTCTCGCCGCCGACGGTCCGCCGGCTCCTCGAGCTGTACCCTGACGACCCCTGCACCCAGCCGCCGCTCTCCATCACGGACTGCTCCGTGTATCCCGAATACGGCCTGCAGTGGAGGCGGGGCGCCTCCATCGGCGGCGACCTGGTCATGGTCTCGGGCCGGCGCAAGATGTGCGAGCTCTACGCCGGGGCGGTCGACGGAGCCCTTGCCCGGCCCGTCTACAGCTACCGGTTCGACCAGCTGCTGTGGAACAGAACGCCGCTCGAGGGCGTGCGGCACTTTGACAACGTCGCCTTCAGCTTCCAGAACATCTCGGGCCTGCTGGGGCCGTCCCCACAGTTCGACGGCCACGTGCGCCTCGCCAGGGCCATCGGCCAGGCCTACGTTCGGTTCGTCCACGAGCTGGACCCCAATCCGCGCGGGGGCGGCAACGCGACGTACACCAACGCCACCGGGCTGCTGCCGTTCTGGCCCAGGTACGACGTGAGCGCCCCGAAGAACATGGTCCTGAACGCCAGCAAGAGCTTCATCGAGGACGACACCTGGAGGAAGGAGGGCATAGACTTCATCAACAGCTACGAGGTGGCGAGGGAGCTCCTTGCGTGATGATGGGCTGGGCCGGGCCGGGCTGGGCTGGGTGGCATTGACAACCACACTAGAGATACGTGACCAAGGCGGTCCTTTGTAGGGCAGAACGATGCGGAGTTGAATTAACGGTGCGGACTGCAAAAGGCGTCTTGACTAGCCATGTTAAGCATGGCGTTCCTCTGATCCTGTCCGCCATGATTCGGTGGAGCTTATCTCGACCCCGTGAGCTCGCCAATTCGGAGTTCGGCCAAGACGACAGGGCAGACTTGTCCCTGCGTACCTAGGTTGCAACGCAGGAGTAATCATAACGCACCGTGGTAGCCCAGCCGCCCATTAGTGCTTTCCCCTTTCCCGAGGCCCGCTATCTCGGTGGCATACGTAGATCTATGTAAGGTACGGCACCCCCAACAGTGGTTTCCTCTCCGGGGATTCCGGGTAGCTGGGTCGGTCGACTACATGGAGACAGCATTAGCATACATCCGACAGCTATACTATACCGTTACTAGGTCCAGAGCTAGCACCTTGGCATGGCCGGGTCTCGTTGGTTGGCTGCTTTTCGTGAGCGAGCAAACGACACAGCAAAAGCTGTCGTCGTCGTCGTCGTCGTCGTCGTCGTCGTTCTCGCGTCTCGTGTGAGCATAGGTCTGTCGTTGTCGTTGGGTATGACCACGAGAAAGCAAACATATGCTTTATGACATGAGGCGCACGGCGTTTTGAGCCATCAAACCCAGCGTGCACCCGGCCTCAATCCGATCCACGCTGGTCGGTAAGTTCAACTTTGTCATGGGTCCTGCAATTCGACGAACGACACTCGTCAATGCATCGGATGAACGCCTCTTGCTCGAAACGTCAACTACGCAAAAGCACAGCGGCGGTGGCGTCTCAGTAAACCGCGCAGCATTGAGTGATGCTCCCCAGAAACCGCGATGCGTCGTTGGACAGAGTTTCGCGCCATTGGGGGTTCGAGCGGGGTTGCCTTTGGCATCCCAAAGGGACACCGTACTCAGTAATTAGAGGACCGCGCCAGAGAGAAGAAGCATACTCTACAATATATTATACTTTAATTTCTTTCAGACCTTCCTACACCGTTTAGTCAAGAAAGGGGCTTCGGGGTCACACAGTCTGGACAAGAGTCAGTTGGTCCCCAAACCATTTATTATACTTTGCCCGCACGGCTCGTTTGCCGGTAATGAAGTCTAATGAGGTGATTACTGCGCCTTCCCACACGCTTATCGTGTTCCTCCAGACTATGATCTATCCTTGCGAACTCTAGAACCAGACAAGAGCCTGTATCTCATCAGTCTCTTTAATACCAGCTCAATACAGCCTCAGTCGAACTACAAAGCAACTTTCCGTGAGGCAGGAGTGTCAAAATGATCCTAGATGAACACATTTCCCCCAGTACGGCCCCAGGCAGCACGGAGTTTCCAGGATCGCCGTAGCAATGCCGCGAAACCCCCTGTTACGTCGATAACAAGGGAAGAAAGGAGGGCCAACCCCAAATGTTGACAGGGTCCTTGGGCGACCCTGTCGTATCAGTACCGGTCCCCGCAATGTCCCTTCCAGGGCGCGAGCCGGTGAAGGTTTCACCCGAAGTGAGGATCCAGATACACCTGGCCTCAATAGCGCACCTTGTTCCTCGTCTTTCTCATGCAACGATGAATTCAAAAGACGGCACCTTCTATACTTGGGCGTCGAGCCGCGGCCGAGGCTCGTATGAGTTTGTGCTGGGCGATATCCGGCGCTGCTTCGCATTGAAACTGTCATTCCACAAATTTTTCTGCGCCCCGCTCCAGAGAGAGCCCGGGGGGTTGTGGGGGGTGGGCAAAGGGTATCTACTAATTCGTGTTACTATTCGGCTGGTAAATCGGAAGAGGCCCAGCTGGACGGGGACTTGTGTAATATCGGACGACATGGAAACTCAACCACATATACGGATACTTACCTGTATGCCTGTTCTATATCTGTAGTGTGTCTTCCATGGTGGGTAGGTGCTCAAACTCTGATACTATGTACGTAAACATTCCACCTTGTCTGCTACAATCTGTTGCACTGGTTACTTCCAAAGGGTCTGGTCCAACGTTCGTGCACAAAAGTTATCACTTGGACGTCTCGGAGACAGATAGTCTATTGATTCTAGAAAAACTCTTACAGGTTTTTTACTAAAGAAAGTGTATGCGTCTAATTTTTCTCAAGACATGGAGTGGTATAGGGGAAGATGTATGCTTAAACTCTGCCTGAGTAACGCGATAATGTGCAGGATTACACTAGTAGTGTCACTGCTTTGCACCCAACGCCTTAGCTAACGAAAAGACTAGGATCTTTTTAGACTCTTAGCTTGTAACTGGTCTAATCATTTGGTACACTGCAGTTCAATGACGCTGCTAGTGTAATTCTGCACGCTTTTGCGTTGGTTTTGGAAGCAACCAGCGCCACAGATTGTTTCCGTATGCCCCCCCATCGCTTTTCCCCTCCCTCGCCTTTTCCGTCACTTTTAACCTTCGGCTCTCGGCCTCCTCGTTTGAGTAGAGGTAAGACACGGATAGACAGGGCCGTCTGTCGGAGATCAAATACTACTATGTATGTAGCAGCTAGCAAAAGATCCTTTGTGTTTACGTTTGCATATCTCCTGCCCAAAGTGAATAGCTCCGGCCGGCGTGCCGAATCGCCTCCGGTTCACCGGTTGCTTGCTAGTGGGCGGGCTCACCGACACCCGCCACCCGCTCGAGAGTTGACCGGTTTACCCGGCCCCCTCGTAGATATTGCCCTAGTTGCTTCTGTATAGTGCGAATAGAGTAAGCATCCATTCATCTCCAAGCTCTGCGCTCGCGAGCGCCGAACAGCACGCCGCAGCAGCATTACTGCGTATACTATGTATAGTATCCGTACTCCGTAGTACCTCGTCACGCTGAGCAGCACGCAACACGTTCCATGGGTTTGGAGACTAGGACAGGGCAGCGAGAATTTTATCGATAAGGAACCACCAATAAGGCGAAGAACGCACGTCTAGAAGGCCGATCACAATGTTCTGCTTGGCACCGAGTGAGCTGAGAGTAAAAAATTTTTAAAAATAACCCCTCCCCTTGTCCAGCAGCAGTCTCCCGACTCGGGCGCCCGCACCGTTGGCCAAAGCCGATTTGCATCCGCAAATAAAGGCGTCAACGATGGAATGCAGCCATCTAATGTCCCTTTTGCCGTCTGCTCCTCCCCTCACCGACCACCTCCCAACGCCGCGCGTCCAGAGACATTTTGTAGAGCAGAGAGCACCACGAAGCCCGACCTTTAGACTCTGCCAATCACTGTCCGGCGATAGCGCGGCGGTGGCAGACGCGAGCCGGTGGCCCGGTTCAGCTTGCCACCAGACGAACGGGAAGACGCGAACCAAGACACACGAGGAAGAGACGAGGCCGCACCTGGTCTCCTGACACGGGTGCGCCGTCGGGGATTAGGAGCGGCCTAGCAGACAGACCATCTCGCCGGCTTTGACAAGCTGACCAAATACACACGGAGACGCTTGCCGGGAAGGGAAAGCCGTCTGGTCAAGATGGACGACATGGATGCTTCTGAGTTCTCCAGGACCAGGGCAGCCCGGGTTACATATACTTGGGGCAATCTTACTTCCCCCACTCTCCCCCGAAGATCCGTAAAACACCTGCTAGTGCAAAGTATACGGATTTGTTAGACGGGCATCAAGGCGTTGGTTTCTTCTTCCCCGAGCATGAGGCACCGCGTCGTTGTAGTACCGCACAGTCTGCGGGTCGCCCGCGCAGACAGCGTGTCGCTCCATGCAATCTCCTGTCAAGCAATTTAGTTTACGTCCTGGTCCCGTTCGCTTGTACTCTGCATATCTGCATCTCTCATGCCTGTCTCTGATCCATGATCCCATCACATCACCCATTTCCCTGCTGCCCCGGACGTGCCACCACGCTTGTGCACCCCCCCCCCCCCCCCCCCCCCCCC